>SOPF01024841.1:0-12238 GCA_012979155.1 Hypericum perforatum | reverse complement strand
TCGTCGAAAATAAATAAAGTTAAAACCTTCCGGGAAAATATTAAAATTTAAAATATATTTGGAAAATTAGTATATAGATTTAGGAATCTTTATGTTTCGAGTGGAGGTGACTAGATCTTATTTGCTTATAGAATTACTTAATTTAGATCCTTATAGTTTTTAAATAAATGATGAAAAAGTTATTTTTGTTTAATCAAAATATTTGAGTTGAACATTTTCAAATGTAGTGACATCAAACACATATTAAAAATTCTTTTTCATATTATCCAGTATAAATTTTAATTAATTGGTACATAAAAAATTTACAAAAATCAATGATTTCTTTTAAGCCTAACTCCGGAGAGGTGGTGACGTGATGAGTTGGACGAAATAAGGTCACGTGGAGAGGCCGGCATTTACTCATGCAAATTATAAAGTGATGTGGATAATGACGGTTTTGTTCTCTTGTGAGGAGAGTTTGGTTTTTTTTCTTTTCCTGTCCAAATGTTGCTCACTGTTGGCTCTAAGTTTCAAGCAGTTGGTTTTTTAAAATAATCTGAAATCATCTTATTAATCATAGGGATCCAAAAGAATTAATTTTGTCACTTTCGGGGGAGAACATGAACTCAGTTTTCTAGATGATTAGTCAACCTACAATTTTTTACTCAAATAATTCGCAACACTATTATTTCAACAAAATGTATAAAACAAAATATAATGTGACAAGAAGATAAACGCAATCTTACAATCAATGTAGATCTCTACTTTAGAAGTGGCATATGAGAGACCAAATCCAGAGTCATGTGAATAACAAAAAGCTCAATTTCGATCAACAAAAATACCGAGATAATCGATGATTAACCATCAATCATGAGGCTTCATAATTCCTTGTAACCGCATGAGAAAGCCTTCATTCATGATGCATCGTAGTTGAATTTCATCATCTCGAAATTAGAAATAATCCACAAGGTTTGTTGATTCAAAATTGAAAACTCTTGTAATGTAGGCAACCTAGCAACTTGCAAGAATTCAAAACAACACCATAACAACAGAAAGAAAAGTATCAATTTGAATATCATTAAAAAAGTTTGTTTCTAGAGTTTTATATAGCTAAACACATATACATAACAAGATACACTAAATTCTCAATTTCAGAATCACTTAAAAGGATGAGAATATTAGAAAACTTTGGGGCAAAAGAAGCATGAATGAACATATAAGCATTATGACCAAAATCACTAGCAATCAGCTCGTCATATTGACAATCAAAAAACATAGCAAATGTACTAAGGACATCACCTTAGACATTACATAAGGGAGAAAGATAAATTTAACTTTTGTATAGACTTACACTAACAAGAATATTTTTGTTTGTTGCACATAAGAGAAATGTTTTTACCCAATGGTGAATTTTAATTTTTCAAATACTTTTCTAAATTCTAGGATGGATAAGGAAAATACTGAAATGATACCTTATTGATGGTATACATACCATAAGTAATATTGGTCCAAACCCAGGAGTATTAATATTGTCAATCCTAATATTATATATGGCTTTTCTTTTAGACTCGTAGAACATAAAATCTTAAAAATCTAATTGTGTAATCTTAAGAGAAGTATTAAATTAATTAAGAGAATTACCATTGAAAAGAACACTAGAAGAAGTAGAATGAACACAACTCATAACAACAGAAACCCATCTAGAAGAAAAAATAAATTTTAGCATAACTTTCTAATTTTTTTTTTACTAGATCATATTTTTTTTAAATCAAGTTTAATAAAGAGTTACTTCTCTTGGAATTGGTTTCATGAATGATGTACCTATTTCTAACAAAATACCTTAATTTTAGAAATCAAGAATTTCATCAAAAGTTGAAGCCTCTTACCAAAATCTTAGAATAAATCTTATATGCAAAATTACGTAACTCTATAGATCTAAAGTAACCAATCTCAATAGGGTTAGCGGTCTTAGGAATTAAAGTGATAAATATGTTGTTAAATTATGTAAGAAATACATCAGAGTTTTAACTCAGACAAAAAATACGAGTACAACAATATGTTAAATTCACTGAAAAAATATTTGTCACAATCTACAATTTAAAATGATTTCAACAGGAAATAATCTTGATATTAGAATAACATGTGGTTTTGAAAAAAAAAACTAAAAAGTAAATACTTTTGTCTTTGAGTGGTAAGACGAGAACTTTATGAAGAATAATTTAGAAAAATAAAAAGTTTTTTCTTGAAAAACAGAAGAATAAACTTGATAAAGAAGAGTTAGGGGTCTCTCTAACCTATACCTGCTCAAGGTGGGGGGTCAATGAAATGAAACAACAAAGGCCAAAGGGAAAAGGGCCCTCCTCTCCTCTCCTCTCCTCTCCTCTCCTCTCCTCTATTCTCCTCTCCTCGTGGCCAGAGACAAAAAGCTAAAAAAGCTTTAAGAAAGTTTGCTTGCAGAAAGCAGCAAAAGCTTTTATTTCCTCCATCTTCCTCTCCCCTTCCTCTCTCTCTTTCTCTCTCTCTCTCTCCCCCCTTAAAGCTTCCTATATATCTCCAACTCCCTTTTCTTTTTCTCTTCCCATAATCTCAGAACTCCCAAAAAAGGAGCTCGTCGCTTACTTATTCTGGTCCTTTCTCCCCAAAATACCGATATAGTCATCACACACACACAAAAAAATGGTAGATAATAACATTTCCTCCTCTGACCCTTTATTCCCTTCTCCCAATTCCCTGGACATTTCCAACAACAAGAGAAGAAGAAAACCCGCAGGCACCCCAGGTAATAACCAACCAACTCCCTCCCACACTAGGGTTTTGTTGAGTCGACTTATCCATATTTATTTTAAAACAGATCCGGACGCGGAGGTGGTGTCTTTGTCCCCTCGGACATTGTTAGAATCGGACAGGTACGTGTGCGAAATATGCAACCAAGGGTTCCAACGGGACCAGAACTTGCAGATGCATCGGAGGCGGCACAAGGTCCCGTGGAAGCTTCTGAAGAGGGAGATGGGTCAGGAGGTGAAGAAGCGGGTGTACGTTTGTCCGGAGCCGAGTTGTCTTCATCATGATCCATGTCACGCCCTCGGCGACCTCGTCGGAATTAAGAAGCACTTCCGCCGGAAGCACAGCTCGCATAAGCAGTGGGTCTGTGACAAGTGCTCGAAAGGGTACGCTGTTCAGTCTGATTACAAGGCCCACCTCAAGACTTGCGGAACCCGCGGCCACTCTTGTGACTGTGGCCGCGTCTTCTCCAGGTACTTAAGATTTTATGTTGGATACGAAAATTCTAAAGCAACTCGGGTTCTTAGTGTTAACTAATGGAATACCTACTCAGCATTCCCGGTTTGGTGCTTAGGAGGAATATTTGTTCGCGGAAGCTAGCTAGCTAGTCCGGGATAGGATTCCTCCACATTTCGTGTTTGTTTTATTTATTTATTTATATGACTTCGGGGTTAATGTTCTTAATTTTTTATTACTTGTTTCTTGGCAACCCTACATGGGGATGGGAGAGGAGGAAATTTACACCTTTGACTTCAGCTGTAATAAATATGTCACAAGCTAGCTTGCCAATATTGTTATAGAACTGAATTCGGATCTGACGATTGTAGATTTTGGATATGAAAATTTACCCCCAAAAATGTAGCAATATATATTGCTTTCTTGATGTGTAGAAGTGACAAGGAGAAGAAACAAGCAAACAGAAACACAACTAGTCTACTGGTAGTAGCCCATCCTCATTAGTCATACCATATATCATTATTATTATATGTTATTATATTAGTAAAATGGAGAGGGGGATGGGGAAAAGGGGATGGTGATATCTTCTATCTATAGTTTGATGATGAGTGGGCTTTTGGATCATTATAGTTATTGTTTTGTCCTTTTATAGGGTGGAAAGTTTCATAGAGCATCAAGATGCTTGTACAGTGAGGAGGAGCCAGCCTGATGATCATCATCATCCTCATCAGCTACAGGTATCAATCCACAACAATAATGATAATAATAATCACCATCATCAGCCTGGTTGCTCCTCTAGAACAGCTTCAAGTACTAGCCCTTCAAGTGATGCCAATTTTAATACTATTGGAGGAGGAGGAGGAGCAGCTCTATTGCCTGGATTGTTAATTCCTAAACCAAGTAGAGTACTTTGGTACTCTTGTGAGAGGCAGGAAGATCGCAACCTTGAGCTTCAACTCCTACCCTCCTCATCGAGGAGTGCCCAGTTGAAGAAGAAGGCGTATCCCAATGATCAAGTCACAACCCTGAAGCTATCGATTGGTGGTTCGATGCCTGCTCGTAATGAGAAGGATGATCAACCGGGGAAGGGTCTAGTAGGCGCGGAATGTTGTACTAATAACGGGAGGGATCACAAGGGTGGTGCCACGCTGGAGTCCACGAGTGAGGCAGCGCGGTTGAAGGAGGGCGCGCGCGAGCAGATGAGACTGGCCATGGCCGAGAAGTCATACGCGGAGGAAGCGAGGCAGCATGCAAAGAGGCAGATAGAGATGGCCGAGATGGAATTCTCCAACGCCAAGAGGATAAGGCAGCAAGCTCAAGCTGAGCTCGAGAAGGCACAAGCGCTGAGGGAGGACGCTACTAAGAGGATCAGCTCAACCATAATGCAGGTCACTTGCCAGGCTTGCAAGCAACAGTTCCAGACGACCACGATGGGCGCGCCGCCGGCCGACGAGACCTCCCTTGCCACGAGTTACATGTCGTCGGCCACGACCGAAGGGGAATGATCGTACATGTGATGATATGTTCTTGATCTCCGTTTGTGTTGGTTCTTGGGGTATTGAGAAGAAGAAGACGCATAGTTTGCCGCATAACTAAGATTAAACATTTTGATTAACATCTCATAACTATTTGTTTGTTATATATGCTGGTTTCTTAATTCAGTTGGCTGTGTTCCTAAAAAAAAAATCAGTTGGCTGTGCATCATGTTGATGAAACTATATAATTAATTTTGGAGTGTAACAGTTCTTGGAATCGAATTGAATAAAGTTGACTACATAATAATTATAATGTATGATCATTTGCTCTCACTGGAAGGAAAATGTTAATCATTATTATGTTACATTTGAACAGCCCATGCAGAAAAATATTACACGAAGATTCCAAAGGGCCAGGCTGGGAAAATGATTCGTACTAAGACCACTCAATCATTTTTGTACTACGAGATGCCTAGTAAGCTACTTGGCAAATATATGTTTATATAAATAAATATATAATATATAGTTCGAATTAACTTTTATGTGGCAACTAGGATAGGATTCTATGATTACCATGAACCATGTACATTTATATACTCCACGAAGAAGATTTTCCCATGTTCATGCAAATGATGTAACTAACTACTACATTGATTAGATTAAAAGCTAGTCATGGGATGGTCCTCCAACTTTGTGATGTGTTTTCTCTGGTAACTAGCGTAGCTAGTAATAATTTATTAGACTTGGAACACCATAATGCATCATATCATAATAAATCACACAGTAACATGATAGCTCCCTCCCTCCATGCATAGCAGCTAGTCTTGTCCTTCTGATATATTCCTTTCCGGTTGGTGGGTGCTTCGTCATTTGTCGTTTTCCAGTGGTTCAAATCATGCTTGTAAATATCCGGAGAAGGCTGTACAATTCGATATCAAGATACATATTTGTTAAGTAGATTAATTTAATTAGAATAAAGTGAATTCAGAATGTGCGAAAATTTAAAATATCAGCCGTTACTACATGCAGGCCATTGAAATAGTATTGCAGATGCTGAGTCAAAGTTTCCCATGATTAACTGTCCAATAAATTCCAGGCTGAGAAAAGCCTGCAAATACAAGCTGAGTCGTCCTTAGCCAGGACAAATTTTTCACAAGCCTGGCACATCGATTTATTTTCCATAATTTACTAACACATTATGCACACTAGTAGGGGGCCATTTATACTATATGATATATGGATAATCATTGGACTAACCAATTCAGCTTCGAGAAAACGAGAGTTACAAAATTTGATAAAGTTTTTACAGAAATTAGTTAACAATGTTAAATTCAAAAAAAAATAGATTTGAAATTTCCTTGATTGACATAGAAAACAATGCAAATAATTCAAACCAATATCCAAAAGAGTGTTCTATTGCATTGTACTCAGATCAGAGGAGGGAAGGTGAGATAGAATAGATAGATACAATCATTCAAGGGAAAGAAATAACTTAACAAGGGGGAAGGGAATGTCACTTTCATAGCATTTGTGTACCAATTAAATGCTTAGGAAAAAAACACCATGTTTTTCAGTGCCACAGTTGGAATGGTTTTAGACAGGCACTAGTCCCTCTCAACATAAACAACACATTAACTCTTAAATTTCTTTCTCTCTCCCTCACTCACACAAAAACTTTATCAGAATCAGGAGTGTGTTTGCAGGTCTCAGAATTAAAACAGAACTAAAGGAGGAGCAGACTACCTTTTCATTTATGTAAGAGGACCACACCAATTCATCCACTCTTCCTGCTCTCTCGGTTGGATCCAAGGCTAATCGTTAGAATAGTTAGAATCTCGCAGTCCAATATAAAATACCAAGATAATAAATTATTGAGAATTTAATACAAAAATCAAAGTGAATTAATTTCGTGGCATGTTGCTATAACTCCTAAAAGAACATCTTGATAGCCACTAATATAACGTGGATTTTACTAATGTTGCTGTATCTCATATTACACGGTTGACCTCCTCATTTTGTCACTAATATTATATCAATTTATGATAGTTTTCTACTTTTAAGAAAACTTCTGTTTTTAATAAATAACGAATAATTTAGAACTGATCGTCGTTGCATCTCATGTACGAACGATTTTCAATGATGTAAACTTGGTGCGATAGATTAACAAATTGCAAACAACATGTGCATGTATAACAGTCGAGGACTTATAAAAATTCTGGACAAATTTTTCGTCAATGAGGTGTTTACTGCTTCTTCGGACGAAATGGTAAAAGAAATTATCTAGTATTAATTTTGGCAAACCTGTATATCGTACCTATGTGAGAAGATCTTTACCGTTATACACTATTTTTTTTTTGCTTTTCTCGGGAATTTTGACCGTTTCAATTGAATGCAAAATAAAATAAATTTAAAAGATGAACAATAAGGGATACTGAAATGCTTCCGGTTGGTCGCATTTCTTTATTCTTGACTACGTACACTTCTTTCCTCCCACCTTTTACAGCATCTTCCTTTTTCTCGTCCACTTTTAAACGCCTACGGACCAATGGCAAACACGTTAATTTGATTTAGTTCCAGGGCTTGCATGTATTTATATTCCTCACAACACTTTGTGCTATTTTTTAAAATTAATAAGTATTTGAATATCTTTTTATTTGACTAAATTAAATTTGAATTGAGAATACCAATTTCGAATTTTATGCAACTCCAAGTAATGCAACACCAAAATCTGAATTGGAGACTTGCATATAAGATTAGAACAACTTTGGTCCATTATGGTTGTCCGGGTGAGGAGAATGACTCTGTGTGTGGTTATTTTCAAAAGAAAAAGAGAAAAGAACTGTGTTTGGTCATTTGTCCATCTCTTAATTTGATGTTGGGATGAGGTTCAGATGTATATTGACAATGGGCCATATGGCATTAATGGATATTTTTATTATTATTTTATGAGTGGACCGGCTGTAATTCGAGGATAAATATACAAATGTCGCAAACTGAGATTGATCCACATGTCATGGACTTGCAAATATATATCTTGTCATTTTTAAGATCATATAAGTTATCTATTTATTTGGTATATCTGAATCCACCTATTTTTCAACATTATTTCACGCCACGACCGTTGGGCCGTCTAGTGAGAAGGTTAGTTAAAAATAAGGGTTCAAAAAAGTTCAGAATCTGGTGGATGTTTCGAAATTAGAGCTATTTATGTACTAATTAACCACGAGATCGTTGGATTTCGAGAAAGAGATCATGCGATAACGATTAACGGACCACAAGATTTAATCATTTCGATGTAATGTTATTTTTTAACGAGATTCAAAAATTTAAAGTAATTTTTGGATGCAAAATATTTTATTTATTAATTGGACCTAATAACTTCTTACTTTCTATGTAAAATTTTGTGACTTAGCCTCTTACGAAAAAATCCGTTGGAGTGAAATTCAATTAACAGGAAACATGGATCTAAAGAAATTAAGCAAGAAAGGTCAATGTGCTATTGGGTAATGATCTCATAGGAGACACACCAAGGCTCATTGATAGGGATGCTAAATTGGCAATATCCCAAGTGGAGCTCCAATATTGGCAGGGCAAGGAAAAGATACAAATGTCTTTGTTGTGATGTCCACTAATTGGGACTAGATCCATATGATCTCGTCCAAAAAATTGGTAACAGATATTATTTTCACGAAACTTTTGTTATTGTTGGATTCTGTGTGCAAATTAAGGAGATTTGTTAGGAATATTTCAGTCAAATTGAAAAACGTATTTTAACACGTAAAAATAAAGAATCTGTGATTAAGTTTACAAGATTGGAAAATTTATCATATGCAACAGTAAAAAGTGTGTGTTCACTATCGCTAGATCAAGTGATTAGTAGACATATACCCACAAACTGTAAGTTTTATGAGTATTTCGGTTATTTTTTGAAGAACTTTTTTATTTCCTAGTTAATTTAGATGCAGAAACCTGGAACTTGAAATTAGTTTCATCAACTACTTGGTCCTCTTTTGAAACCTATTATTTTCTGTGTTAAAAGTGAGGACGCAAAAAGACCTATATTAATGCTATATCGTCTTATTATATGCATGGTAACGGCTCACAAGTCATGACAACGTACAGATACGGTCTCCTAAATTCAACAGATAAAGTAGAAAAAAGAGATGATACCACCGACCTAATTTAATAAAACAGAAAAAATTATTGAACATTTACAATATCTAGGATTAATTATTTGCTAGTGTTCTTAGAGCATGGCCGCAATTATAATTTCTCAAAAAGAGTCTGGATATAAAGTATTTGGTTTTATGTCCTAATCTTTCCACATGGAGTGTGACACCGAAAGGGACTAGCTAGCCTACCTTGAGAAAAGGTAAATCCCATGTATATATACACACAACTAGACAAAAATATCCTCAGCTCTAATGCTATTCCTTTCCAAATGCAATGATGGACTCCATGACAGCGAGCCAACATGATGCCAATTCGATTTTAAAATGTGTTTTTTTTTAATCAGTAAAATGATTATATTTCATACCCAGGAATAGTTACAAAATACCAATGTTGCAACAGTAGGCTAAGAACACTTCTGCAGTCCTTAAAATGTGTTATGACTATAAATTTGGGTAACTGTTATTTTTATCAATTACTTTAATTACTTTAATATCATATTATAATTTTTATATTTAATATATATATTTAAGATTATGAGTTGAGAAATTTTATCTGTTACAATCAATTCAAGTTTAGATAATCTCAACACATTATATTTTTTTAGTGAAAACTGAATTTCATTTGCCTATCGTTATCGTTTCACATAAACCCGGATGGCATTTCGAACTATTGTTTTTGCACTTGTTATAAAGTCTCGTTGTTGGACACAAGAAGTATTCTAATGAATGTAAAAAAAATTAGGTTGAATAAATAGGAACGTAAAAAAGCACAACAAAATTGAGACTGGCTCATGAAAAACAAATAATTTATAATAAAGCTTGGCAATGAATAAAACCCGTACGCATCATTGCATTATTATTCGTAGGAAAACTCGCTTCTGGTCCTGCTAGTTTAAAGTCCAATTGTTCCCATCAATCGTATTTGGTATAATAACAATTAAGGTAGGAAGGACATTGAAGAAGAAGAAGAAGGTGATGAAATATCTGTATGGGTTGCGTCATTGGAGTGGACTTGCTTTCCGATGACTCAAAACGATGGCTAACTTGAGGTTTTATTGTAACTAAGTTTCTAACGAGGTCCAAGGTAATTCAACACATGAGGTGTAAATATTATGTGGTGAAATAGAGTAAATTATTCATAAAAAAACAATGGCCGACCTGAACCATAAATAAAATTTTTTATATTTAAAGTAAAGGCACGTGATGTGATCTCCTCCCAGTAGCCATGACGTGATATCCGAACACTTATTGAATTCTATCTATTGGAGTTGGCTAATGGGCCAAGCTCGTTGCTGAGGGATGGTTATGGAATACCTGGTCTGTTTAGCTTCTTGTTGTGGTCGATGCCGTTGAAAACCGAGGGATGGTTATGGAATACCTGGTCTGTTTAAGTTTTTTCTTGGAAGTATATTGAAAATCGAATATTGACTAATCCTATTTGAAAAATAACTCTTTTCATATTATTTTGTTCATTCATGATGGTTGAATGTAAGATTTCTATTTCCATCAACTTTTGTTGGAGCTTGAATAATGTTTAGGAAGCTACAAATCAAGATATTTTTTATGTACTTGCATTATGAATAGGGACGGCAAAAACATTGGACAATTTACTACTTTTAAATTAGTGACAAAACAGTCGAGATCTTTGCTTGTAATCGGCTCTTTTAAAGTTTCTTTTGGTGAGCGAACTTTGTCAAAAGCCATGCATTAAACTGGGAAACATGGAACATAAGAGCAAGAAGCGTAAATTATTTATCATTCCACCATTTAAATAGGTGTAACATACATCAATTTTTTTCCACTCGAGGAATAAAGACTGACTTTTCGTCAAATCATGTTTACGTTTTATGTCATCAGACCAAATGTCTTTTAAATGTTTAGTTATTATTATTGAATAGATAACATAAGTAAATATCATTAGAAGTCATATATAGCGTCGAGAATATTCGAATAAAAGTTAGCCTTGACCGCCATTTAATCAGAAGCATCCCCTGCCCTTGGACTTGGCGTTGGTGAAGCTGTTGGACCTAGTGATGGACGTCAAGATTGAGAGTACGGCCACGCAGATGAAGCCGACCAGCAAGAGTCCAACGGCGACGTATCCTTTGTTAAGGAACCTGAAACTATTTTGAGTGTCGTCGTCGCCGCCGAAGCCGCCGGTGAATGCTTTGAGCAACTTCTTCAACTCATATGTAGCGGCGAGACCGCCTCCCACACCGATGGCCAACAACCACGACACTATCTGATCAAGGAAAGTGGGTCGATCACATTATTCCGTGTTTAATTTTCTAAAAATTTAATATTTAATCAACAAATCAGAGACATATTATATGTTAACGCTAACTAACTATAGAGTTTATCCAATTATTCATATAAATATAACTGCTCAAAGTTACTTTACTCAATTTTGCTTTGATTCATTAAATTATGCATTGTTTCCTACGATATGAAGGTTGAAAGAAATTGAATAACCTTGTCACCGTAGAAATCGAACTCGGGGCCACAACCATTACGGATCAATCTCTCTTCCTTTATAGCATGGTACATGGCAAACGGTATCTGATACAATGAATACAAAACTCCAAAGCCAGCTATGGCAAGAACATACCTGAAATTAATCAATAGTATAAAAATAAGCTGAATCAAAAATGTTAAATCCATAAAAAAAATATTAATTTCAGTTAGAATAACTAGACCTATAATAATTAATTAATTTTATACATAAAAAGTTAATTGCACCATTGTTACAACAAACAATGTCTCAATACATCATTCTATGGCTTTCACTTTGATATCGTGTCTTGATACGTAATTATGAAAATAACAACAGTATGACCCACTTTATTACTATCTTAAATTTATAAAGAAAAAATAATATTGTAAATAAAAATGCAGTAATGCCAACACTATTTGGATCACTAAAATCTGATCTGGTTACCTGTACGTAACTATATCAGTGAACGAAACCTTGCCATCGCTGCTTGTAAACCGGTTGGTGGCCAAAACAACCACCGAAGCCACCAATGCAGAAAGTGCAAGGAACCTTAGCACCAAGACCCACACCAACATCGCCTTAGAAGCCATATTGAGCTCAAAAAAACAAAAAAAATACTCAACAACTGTTATAGCTGCTTAGTCTTAATTATCTCTAATGTGAGAATTTTATTGGTGGTCACTGTCCAATTTATATTACTATTGGAACGGCAAAAATTCCCATATGATTTCAACGTTCTGTCTCATTACCTGGCCTCTTGTGTTGTGACCAGTCCTGTTATAAATCGACAGCCGATTATGGAACAACTGGGTTTGTTCGACATTAATATTGTCCTACGCGCTTCCATTGCATCGTGAATAGAGACGGCAACAATATGTAGT
>SOPF01024837.1:0-39539 GCA_012979155.1 Hypericum perforatum | reverse complement strand
AAGAATTCAACAAAATATACTATATCATCACTATAAGCATGCAACTTAATCTTTTAAATCTAAATTTGAAAAATTTATTAGATCAAGTGAATCAATATTTCACTCAATTTTACGGACTTGGAACAAAAAATTATTATCATTTTAACTTAATGTATGTCCTTTTTCATGTTAGTTATTCTCCCTTTACAAATAGTATTAAAGATTTTGTTGATGGATTGTAAAGTGAAAAAAGAGAAAAATAATTAAATGGGAAAAAATAAAACAACAAAATATAAAAGAAGAATAAGAAAATTTTGTTAAAGTGTGCCCGATTTTCAAAACATTTATTCACATAGACAAAGACTTGTCAAACAACCAAATAATTTTAATCACAAATACTAAAAAAATATTGTCATGAAAAAAAAATGTCAGATTTGTTTGCAGTGTTGTCTCAAATGGTCGTTAATCAAACCTTGCAATAAACATGATACTAATAATATATTAAGGACATTTTGTTCTTTCTTTAACATTCCTAATACAACTCTGAGCAAATATGTTAGATGCAAGCAGATCATTTTATCCTGCTCTTTATAAAATTGTATAAGAATCATATTAACAACTTTGACCATAATTGTGTATCAAAATATTTACAACAGTATCAAATAACAAATGTGCAAAATAGCTCATATCTAGATATTTATGTATTTATGTATATTTCTAGTATAACCATACATTTCATAATTGAATTTTTCCAAAATTTCATTAAAAAAAAAGAGGATTCACCTCCACCTTTCTAGTTGTCATATGGATGTGGAGTCGTCTGAGAATTATGTATTTCCATTACATGTCCTTAGCAACATCAATTATATCCTTATCAAGTCAAATTTAGTAGAAATGATATGAGGATATGAATTAAGTTATATGACTATTCGCTATGTTCTTTACAAAATAATATATCAACATAGTTTACCCAACCATGACGTGGTCAATAAGGTAGCTTATTTTATTTAAAATATATTTTTGATAGTTGTCGCTTATGTTCATTGTAACGTACTTAGTACTAAATTGAATAAAATAAAAAATTATTATGTAAATGCGTAATTAGAACTATGCATAAATAGAATGTACTAGTACTAGTATGAATATTTTTGACATCTGAATCTAAACAAATAAAGTATTCCACTGTTTTTCTCTTTATCTTCTCTCTTTTCACATGTCAATACTTCCATTTCTTCTAATAATGGACAAAATAACACGATAGAGAAATATATTTCTGATACCTCCTGTACCATCTATAAATAAGGTTCTATTTTCTTTTCTTTGATGGCTCCCATAATTGTATCACAAGTCATGGGCTATTTTTTTATTCTATTTGTTTTTTTGGTCTGGTTTTATTCTATTTGTTTGCATTTAACATATCTTCTTCAAAAACCAAAACGGATGTCTCTTCTTCAATCAAATTAGATAGTTGTAAATTACCAACTAATATGCTTAGGAGGAAGATGATATTCTGATAGACAATTATAGTCCTAAGAAAGTAGATCCAACTTTTTTTAAAAAATAGCTTGATAAGAATGTAGGGCTTGTATCACTTGAACCCAAATAATCTTTGACCACATCGTTGAAGAAATCCTCCCATCTCTCTAACATCTTTCGGATTAAAAGAAACTAATATGCTAGCAAAAATACCTCAAAATAGGTGACATCTTGATTGCTGTTACTTCTGCCTCTCACGATGTTGTCATTCTCTAAGAGTTCTCATGCTTATGCTGCAGTTTTAAAAATTATGCATCTTTTGTTAGCAACTAATATATCTTTGAATGAAGTGTACCACTTATTTGACATACGTTAGTTATCATATTAGGTACAAAAACATATCTTATTAATGATATTTTGTCACGTTCTTCTTCTCTTCCATTCTTTGGATTCTTTAAACTATTTATAATATTCTAGAAATATTTTATATATCAATTGCCTTGTAGTAGGATCACAAATTTTTGTAATAAAATACTTGGTCAATATTGTTTTTGAATGATTTTTTTCATTTGTTAGGATCTCATCAATTGTTGATGTTTGTATATCATAATACTACGTTGGTTGGGGCATTGCAGGTGCAGTCGTTCAACTGATGAAAATATTTTGTTCATTGCAAACCTATACATGCTCTACATAGCCTATTGAACATAAACTCATCTTGCATTGATAAAACGTTTCATAATTATATGCCCTAATATTGGTTACACTCAAAAGGATACACAATCTAGGCCCTTGTAGACATACTTATAAAGATACTTCACACTCTAGATAGTAAAGCATATCTCCATATTGATGTGAGAATCACACATCTAAGCAATAGATTAAAATATATAATCATCTTGTTATCATCTATAACCTGTAAAATATTTGTAAGAATATACTTGTTGGGTGAAAAACGGTCGTGAGAGTCAAGGTCGATCTCGTGACGGCTCTAGAGGCTCGCCCCAAGGTCGGCTTAACTACGAGTAACAAAGGGTGGCCGGAGCCGGACTACTTCTACCTAAACTACGCCTAGACTACGATAAAAGCCGGAGCTTGAGTTGATTTGTGTGTTTGATGATTGATTGATAGATGATCCTCTGCCTTCCTCGTCCGTCCTTTATATAGGCGTAGATCCCCGTCTTCTACTTGCACTCAGACTCTGTCTCCTCCTTGTATTCGAACTCTCCTAATGCTTATCACCAAGGACGTTTATCCTTATCTTCAGCCGAAACACTTATCCTAAGTTCGCTCAGATTTATCATCTCCGGTAATTTTGGAATCCGAGTCGATCGCCTCTCGAGAGAGACCAACCGCGTACGGTCTCTTGACACAGCTCCTCAAGCGAATGTGATTATCCGATAATAAACCTCCGAAGTTTTTGGGTGTCACTAGGCAAAGGTTGTGATACCCTTTGCTTTTTGGGATTTCCAAGTGTCGCCAGGTAAAGTCATGTCACCCTTTGCATTTCGGAAGCTGTAGGTGTCATCAGGCAAAGGCTATAACACCCTTTGCATTTCAAAGCCTCAAAGCAGCGCTAAGTAAGATGTTGACACCCTTCGCCTATCGGAGCCTCTAGGTGACGCTAGGCGAAGTGTTAACACTCTTCGCTTCTCGGAAACTCTAGGTGTCACCAGGCGAAGGCTAGAACACCCTTTGCGTTTCAGAAGCTTTAGGTGTCTCTAGGCAAGGCGGTGACACCCTTCGCTTTTCGAAAGCTTTAAGTGTCTCTAGGCACGGCGATGACACCCTTCGCTTTTTGGAAGCTTTAGGTGTCTCTCGATACGGCGATGACACCCTTCGTTTTTCGTAAGCTTTAGGTATCACTAGGCGAAGGCTAGGACACTTCGCATTTCGAAAGCTCTAAGTGTCTCTAGACAAGGTGATGACACTCTTCACTTTTCGGAAACTTTAGGTGTCACTAGATGAAGGCTAGGACACTTCGCATTTTGAAAGCTTTAAGTGTCTCTAGGCGAAGGCCATGACACCTTTCGCTTTTCGGAAGCTCTAGGTGTCTCTAGGCGAAGGCCATAACACCTTTTGGTTTTCGGAAGTTCTAGGTATCTCTAGGCAAAGGCCATAACACCTTTCGCTTTTTGGAAGCTCTATGTGTCTCTAGGCGAAGGCCATAACACCTTTCACTTTTCGGAAGCTCTAGGTGTCTCTAGGCGAAGGCCATAACACCTTTCACTTTTTGGAAGCTCTAGGTGTCTCTAGGCGAAGGCCATAACACCTTTCGCTTTTCGGAAGCTCTAGGTGTCTCTAGGCGAAGACCATAACACCCTGTTCAACAAAAAGTCGAATGCTCCCCTTTGTGCTTCGTCGAGGAGCCGAGGCACCTTACTCACCGAGATCGACCGAGCCCCCTCTTCATACCAGGAAAAATGTGCGACATTTTTCCTCGGACAAGGCGAAAATGCGTGCGCTAACGCCTCTTGGAAGGGCAAATATTTGCGAGGGTCACTTCTAGGAGGGTAAACTTTATCGGACAAGTCACTCACAACAGGGCAAATATTTGCGAGAGTTACTCCAAGGAGGGTAAACTTTTTTGGACAAGTCACTCTCAACAGGGCAAATATTTGCGAGGGTCACTCCAAGGAGGGTAAATTTTATCGGATAAGTCACTCTCAACAGGGCAAATATTTGCGGGGGTCACTCCAATGATGGTAAACTTTATCGGACAAGTCACTCTTAACAGGGCAAATATTTGCGGGGGTCACTCTAAAGAGGGCAAATATCATTTTTAACCCTCGAAAGGGTATTTTTATTTCGGCTCCAACAATGCCCCCCACATGGTGACTTTTCGAATCGTTCGAATGAGAAGGGTCACCATGTAGCTTTTAAATTTTACCAAGTCTCTCTCTGGTCACTTCCTACGCCACTTAGCAACGCTTAGGCCGGAGTCGGCCATATTAAGGGAATGGTGAAGCCGTGATCAGCCAAGTCACATAATGTGTGTGTTAGGCCATGGTTGGCCAAGCCTTACACCTTACACAGTTATGTTTAGGCCAAAATTGGCCATATCAATGAAAAGGCTGTGATCGGCTAAGTCGTATTCTATGATTCTTAGGTTGTGGTCGGCTTTCCGAAGCTTTTAGTATTACTAGGCAAGGTCCTGACACCTCTCGCCTTTTGAAACTTCTGAATGTCGCTAGATGAGGTGTTGATGCCCTTTGCCCTTCAGAAGTTTTAGGTATCGCCAGGTAAGGTGTTGACACCCTTTGCCAATCGGAGGCTTTAGGTGTCGCCAAGCGAGGTGTTGACACCCTTTGCCGATCGGAGGCTTTTAGGTGTCACCAGGTGAGGTGTTGACACCCTTTGCCAATCGGAGGTTTTAGGTGTCGCTAAGCGAGGTATTAACACCCTTTGCCGATCAGAGGCTTTAGGTATCGCTAGGCGAGGTGTTGACACCCTTTGTCGATCAGAGGCTTTAAGTGTCAACAGGCGAGGTGTTGACACTCTTTGCCGATCGGAGGCTTTTAGGTGTCGCCAGGCAATGTGTTGACACTCTTTATCGATCGGAGGCTTTAGGTGTCGTCAGGCAAGGTCTTGACACCCTTTGCCGATCAGAGGTTTTAGCTGCCGCCAGGCGAGGTATTGATACCCATTACCTTTAGTTGTCACTACCTAAGGCTTTTGTATCTCGCTCAATAGAAAGGCTAAGAGACCGTACCTACTAATCGTAATGAAGACTAGGTCCCATCAAGACTATGAGGGTCCTATCAAGACCTGGCATCTCATCGTAATCCCAAGCAAAAAAGTCTTGGTAATCATTAAGTAGTGAGACTAGGTCCTTCTCGAAATCTAGAGGAAGTCGTTCACTGATGAAGATGGGTCGGCCTCCTCTCTCTGATGGTAAGAGTATTTCGTTTAGATGGTCCTTCACTTCTGCCTTAGTATCATCGAGTTTATCCAGGGCTGGGTGAAGGTCACTCATCCTTAGTCTTTCTAGGGAGTCTTGGCCGTCATATTCGAAGATGTATTCGGCCGCTTCAGGCTGAGACAAGGCGTAGACCTCCGACCGCCTTACCAGCTCTTTTTGTAGATTAGTTTCGAAAGATAAGCCTAAGGGCTTGCCTTTTCAGAGTGACGTTCGCAAGTTGGTTAGAGGAGGGGATCTCTCTCTCTACTGAACTTGCGTATCCGGCGATACTGTCGTCTACGCTGCTTTGAGCAACACTGCTTAGGACGATGGAACCGTCATAAAAGGCCGCTTCAATGCAATTGGTGGCCACTTTGAAGGGGTCTTCATCGGCCATCACTGTCTCTACTTTGCCATCCGGTCTCCACTGTATTAAGAATTGATGAAGGGAGGATGGAATCACCTATCCGGTGTGTATCCAATCCTTTCCTAGCAGAGCATTGTAAGAAGTCTTTGGCTCAATCACATAAAAGATCACTTTTTGAGTGACTGATCCTACAGTGATCTCTGCTGTAAGGACTCCCAATGGACGAGTGGTCTTTCCGACAAAATTGGTCATCATCATGTCCGTTGGTGCTAGCTTTTCGTCCTCTTTGTTGAGCTTCTTCAAGATGAAGTAGGGCATTATGTTGATGATAGCCCCATTATCAACAAGTATCCTTTTGATTGGCTTACTGAAAATGTGGGCTGGGATATAGAGTGGCTTCAGGTGCTCACACATCTTCTGAGTTTGTCTAGGCAAGGTGATGTTCTCGCCTTGCTCTTCGATGTAGGGAATAGTGAGTGATTTATTCTCGACTTCTAGCTCGACCACACTCTCTTCTATCACATCTTCCTTGAAGTGGGTCACTTGTCCTACTTTAGGACCGTAAGCGGCCGGTAGGGTAAAAACCATGTTGACCGAAAAATCACAGTCATCTCTGCTAAGGTCGTCGTTGCTCATGTCATCCCCTAGGTCCAGCCTCTCCAAATTCTTCCCTGAGGTGTCCCCTAGGATCTCTATCAGATCTTCATCTTCGAGGCTCTCAAGCCACCGATATTCTTCGTCTTTGATGTCCGATTTGGACAACCTATTGTCTTCCTCGTCTCAAGCTTCTTTGCCCTTTAGGGCTCGTTTTTCCTTATCTTGGTTTGGTTCTTGGTCCTCACCGCTGGACGGCCAGCTTAACTTGTCATCTTGATCATCATGAAATACTAGACCACATGTCTTTAGGGAGGTTACGTCACTACTCCCTTCATGACTGTTTTTGGCTGATTTTTGTCTTCTTTCCTCTTCGCGGCCAATTTTGGCCAATTTGTGCCTTAGTTCGAAACTCTTCTTCTCCGAGGTCTTGATCTCTGCATTACTTGAACTTGAAACAACCTCTCTCTCAAGCGTTGGAGAGTTGGAAGATGTTTCTTTGCTAACTATAGGTATCCAAATCTTTCTTATCGGCCCTCTCCCTAGGTTAGTCTTTGCACCTAGGGTGACCTCGGCTCGATCTTTGGGCATTCGATCGGATAGCCTAATTTTGTCTTGCTGAGGCCTCTCTGGCTTGGTGGAGGGGAAGACAACTCTTTCTCTTGGATCATCCCTTAGGCGTTTGACCTTGCATGACTCAGCTTTTGGTTGGCCGATGATAGGCAAGGTCAGAAGGGCTTCTTGTTCCTTAATTCGTGCCTTCCTCTCTTTCAGTAGCCTTTCGAGATCAAAAGCCACTTGTCTCTTGCCTTGGACTTTTCTCTTGATACGGCGTTTTTGAGTCCGAGTGAGTACCTTAGGAGGCCCATATACATCGCCTCTTTTGCTATTTTTACGTGGGGGTATAGGCTTTGAATGCACCTTCGTCCAATGACCTCATGGTAGTTTCTTTGGTGATTCCTTCCCATCTTGGCCTCAGTCATATCTTGCTCTCCAAAAAGGGTCCTCCGTACCCTCTTCCTCTCAAGAGTCTCCCTGAGGTCCTGGTCAGGAGCTTGCCCTCCGAGTCTTCCGCTAAGCGTATCCCTTAAGTCCCTTGGGGGAGTTGTCCTACTTGGAGAGTTAGGCTGAAATTGCCCCCCGAGTATGGCATCTGAGTTGCCTTGAGGGATGGGTCTTTGAGGTGTGTCATAACTAGTAGCCTCATCAACACCATTTTTGAACTTCTTTGAGGGTCTTACCCCCCGGGTATCTCTCGCTTGCCCCTCTTTCCTAGGACCTCTCTCAGGTCCTCCACAGGTTCTTAGCTTTGTTTATGATCTCCCTTTGGATCTCTCTTCAGGTCGACCATAGCGATGCTAGCTACAAATGATACCTCTGGTTGATCATTAGCAAACTTTAATCGCCCGTCTTTAATCGCCTGATGTATTTGGTTACAAAAGACCACACAATTAGCAGTATTGTGTGACTTGCTTGCATGCCACTTGCAAAACTTCATTGACTTGAGTTCCTTCTCTTCGGGAATCTTGTAGCCCATGGGCATGATGATCTGACCATTCTTCAAAAGATTGTCGAAAATCTCCTCTACCTTAGTCACATCAAAGGAGTACTCCTTCCCGTTGTCACCGAAGTTCCTAGATTGGTTACCTTGAGCTCCTTGACGTACGAACTCATTAGGCATTATCACCTTCTTTGGGATGAGGCTCTCGCATTCATATGGCTTTCCTTTGATGATTTCAGCTACCATCTCCTCAGCAATGTCTTCATCACCCCAACCTCGTCCATTATCGAGGTGATCTATCTCCAGTGTGGGGTCATAAGAGTAGGTCCCTTGAAGGAGGCAACCCTCCTGTCCTTCTCATTGATAAGTTGTTCAGCCGCTATTGTTTTCTGTATTAGGTCGGCTAGATCTCGGAACTTCTCGATCCCTAGCCTATCACGTAGATTAAAGCGAAGTCTGTGTACAGCTAGTGAGGTGAGTTCTGCCTATGATAGATTTGTTTGACACCTATTCTTCGCCTTTCGGAAGCGAATCATGAACTTTTCTACTGATTCTCCCTCAAGCTGTTGCATATGGGCGAAAGCTGAGATAGTAATACTTGGTTTTGGCCTATAGAATTGGTTATTAAACTTTTGTTCCATTTCTGCCCAATTCCTTACCGAGTTCGGCGAGAGGCTTATGTACCAAGTAAAGGCTGTCCTAGTAAGGGTCATAGGAAATTGCCTTAACTGTAATGCCTCACTAGAAGCCGTGTCCCCGTACTGTATGATAAACCTTGCCACGTGTTCGAAGGAAGATCGGTTATCTTCTCCCAAAAACTGGCTAAAGTCTGGGATATGATATATCTTCGGGAATTCTTCCCTATCGAATCGTTCAGGATAGGGCTTGGTGAACCTAAGACATGGGGTATGTCTGGTCTCTACACTCATATCCCTAAGAACCTCTGCCACTAGCGCTCTTTGTTGAGCGTCTTCAGGTCTGGGTCTGGCATCATTATTTTGGAGCATATCATAGGGTTCCCTTTGGAGTTGATCTCCAAAATCATCCTCAGAGGGCGATGCAGGTTGAGGGTCCCCTGTATAGGTCCTAAATATCAATTGCCTCTCGACGGGAGGATAATCTTCTTTGTGATTTAGCCTCCTTTCATTCCTGTTATGAGGCCAAGTATGGCCTATTGGAGTCCTTATTTCGTAAGTTAGGTTGTTCCGCATATTAGGTCCATGGGTACTAGTCCTCTGATGAGTGGGAGCCGTATGATACCGGCCTGAGTCCACCCTCGTGTTACTTCCTCCTGCTTTAGCACTCTCATACTGTCCCAAGAAATCAGTCCTTTGAGTTCTCCTGTTGGAAGATGTTTGAAAGGATTGAAATCTTGTGGCAGTGGCTGGGGTGCCTCGACCTATTCCAGGCCTTTCTTGAGTCAGATTGAGGGTAGGGGTCTCTTGATAGTGTGTTTGCTCCGTGGGGTGAGGAGCATCTATTTCCTTCCCTCGACTTATAACTTCTGACATCCTATTCGTGATGGTAGGAGCCACAGAGCTATTAAAGAAATCCACGGTGTTGTCATGGTGATCTCTAGTAGCTTGGTAGATTAACTTGTCCATGTACCCATACACTTGGTCGATCATATGAGTGAGTTGATGGTGAGAGAGCTCATTCCCTGTCGTAATCTTCTCGAATCTCTCGTGTGTCTTTTCAAAGGCCTTCTTGTTATTAGCCGCTAGTTGGTCGAGTCGGGTTGATGTAGATTTGGCTTCGATAGCGATGTCTTCCATCCTGCACTCTAGTCGACTGGCCATGGCTTCTAACACCTTCTGCAATGCATGCTCTTGACTGGCCGGCTCTCTTAAGAAATCCGCATTGTCATTCCTCCGGAGAGATGTCGGCCTCCTTTTGGAAGCCGTGTCTTCATTCCTCCTAAGAGGAGTCGGCCTCCTTGTGGGAGCCGTTTCATTAGCGGATGTCCTTTCGATACCAGGTAGGGTATTCGAAAGGTTCGTCTCTCTGATGTAGAGAGCCAGGTTAGTCGTATTCTTCTCAACTGGGGGTTGAGAAGAGGGTGATGAAGTCTCCTTATTGTTCTTGCCCATCTTGGTTGGATCGAGTTAAACCGCCTTCTCTAGTTGTCCTCCTAGTCCCACCGAGCGTGCCAAAAACAATGTTGGGTGAAAAACAGTCGTGAGAGTCAAGGTCGATCTCGTGACGGCTCTAGAGGCTTGCCCCAAGGTCGGCTTAACTACGAGTAATAAAGGGTAGCCGGAGCCAGACTACTTCTACCTAAACTACGCCTAGACTACGATAAAAGCCAGAGCTTGAGTTGATTTGTGTGTTTGATGATTGATTGATAGATGATCCTCTGCCTTCCTTGTCCGTCCTTTATATAGGCGTGGATCCCCGTCTTCTACTTGCACTCGGACTCTGTCTCCTCCTTGTATTCGAACTCTCCTAATGTTTATCACCAAGGACGCTTATCCTTATCTTTAGCCGAAACACTTATCCTAAGTTCGCTCAGATTTATCATCTCCGGTAATTTTGGAATCCGAGTCAATCGCCTCTCGAGAGAGACCAACCACGCACGGTCTCTTGACACAGCTCCTCAAGCGAATGTGATTATCCGATAATAAACCTCCAAAGTTTCTAGGTGTCACTAGGCAAAGGTTGTGATACCCTTTGCTTTTTAGGATTTCCAAGTGTCGCCAGGCAAAGCCATGACACCCTTTACATTTCGGAAGCTGTAGGTGTCTTCAGGCAAAGGCTATAACACCCTTTGCATTTTAAAGCCTCAAAGCAGCGCTAAGTAAGATGTTGACACCCTTCGCCTATCGGAGCCTCTAGGTGACGCTAGGCGAAGTGTTAACACTCTTCGCTTCTCGGAAACTCTAGGTGTCACCAGGCGAAGGCTAGAACACCCTTTGCATTTCGGAAGCTTTAGGTGTCTCTAGGTAAGGCGGTGACACCCTTCGCTTTTTGGAAGCTTTAGGTGTCTCTAGGCACGGCGATGACACCCTTCGCTTTTCGGAAGCTTTAGGTGTCTCTCAGTACGACGATGACACCCTTCGCTTTTTGGAAGCTTTAGGTGTCACTAGGCGAAGGCTAGGACACTTCGCATTTCGAAAGCTCTAAGTGTCTCTAGACAAGGTGATGACACTCTTCACTTTTTGGAAACTTTAGGTGTCACTAGACGAAGGCTAGGACACTTCGCATTTCAGAAGCTTTAAATGTCTCTAGGCGAAGGCCATGACACCTTTCGCTTTTCGGAAGCTCTAGGTGTCTCTAGGCAAAGGCCATAACACCTTTTGCTTTTCGGAAGTTCTAGGTGTCTCTAGGCAAAGGCCATAACACCTTTCGCTTTTCGAAAGCTCTAGGTGTCTCTAGGCAAAGGCCATAACACCTTTCGCTTTTTGGAAGCTCTAGGTGTCTCTAGGCGAAGGCCATAACACCTTTCGCTTTTTGGAAGCTCTAGGTGTCTCTAGGCGAAGGCCATAACACCTTTCGCTTTTCGGAAGCTCTAGGTGTCTCTAGGCAAAGACCATAACACCCTGTTCAACGAAAAGTCGAATGCTCCCCTTCGTCGAGGAGCCGAGGCACCTTACTCACCAAGATCGACCGAGCCCCCTCTTCAAACGAGGAAAAATGTTCGGACAAGGCAAGAATGCGTGCGCTAACGCCTCTTGGAAGGGCAAATATTTGCGAGGGTCACTTCAAGGAGAGTAAACTTTATCGGACAAGTCACTCACAACAGGGCAAATATTTGTGAGAGTCACTCCAAGGAGGGTAAACTTTATCGGACAAGTCACTCTCAACATGGCAAATATTTGCGAGGGTCACTCCAAGGAGGGTAAATTTTATCAGACAAGTCACTCTCAACAGGGCAAATATTTGCGGGGGTCACTCCAAGGAGGGTAAATTTTATTGGACAAGTCACTCTCAACAGGGCAAATATTTGTGGGGATCACTCTAAAGAGGGCAAATATCATTTTTAACCCTCGAAAGGGTATTTTTATTTCGGCTCCAACAATACTACATTTGATTTTTAGGTTACTCTTTGATAACCAACCCACAATTTAAAATTTCTTCTCATCGGACACATTCACGAAAAACATGAACAAAACTAATACGTCTAGCCAATTGTTTTTTCAAATTCTTCAACACATTTTTATCGAATACATGGTTACCTTCCTCCATCCTCCATTCAATTTCTTACTCTGTGTCATAGAAATATGTATATATACTCAATCAATAGGTAAAATACAACCTATCCTATGATAAAGTTCGTCCTCGATACGAAAGGTATACACTTCTTTACCATTAGAGAGTTCCTTGTCAAAATAGACTCTCGTCAAAGTAAATAAAAATATCGATTGTAAGATCTAATATTATACCAATAAATATTTCTCCTCTCACACTGATCATCCCACAACTCTATAAGTTATGTAGGCAACACAACAAATAGAAAAATTGCCTTTCCATTACCATAGTAAAAATCTTTGATTCATGGTGGAAAAACTTTGCTTAACATTTTGGACATGTATTTGCTGGTGGCAAAAGAAATTTCATAAATCTAACTTTGTAAGTAAATCCTCTTGCATAATTGTGGAATGAAGATCTTCTAACAACATTTACATGTCAACAACCTCTTTGTGTTATGACTTGATTTTCTTGAGCAGTTCTTATAGATAAGTACTATTCCGCCTCTAGATCTGCTTGATTTAAGACAGACGACTGGTCGTCTATCTAGAGGACCTAGCGTACGCCAGTTCCACCTGGCGTGAGCCAACACAGTCTCGAAGTGCAAAACTTGGCGTACGCCAGCTATACTTGGCATGCGCCAGGTGTGTAGAGTTTTCCAGCAGATTGCAATAATGAGTAAGTACGGGATATCGTCCCACAAGGACTGAGATTTTAACAACTTGGTTGGTTTAAAAACTTGTCTAGTATCAGATTATGAAGTTTGGTTGGTTACACACTTGGTCTAAACACAAATTACTAATCTAAAGATTATGAACCTGAATAGCTTGAAAGTTTTTTTCTCAAAACAGATTTAAACAACTTAATATGCAAAAGTGAGCAAGGTGAACTTAAAACCAATATAATCAACATGTTCAGAGAGTTTATTAAGTACATGACATGGTTCAAGTGTTTCAAAGGCAACCAAACTACACTTTCACAGTAGAATGGTCTAAATTGCTTCTAAACTAAGCTTAGTATGGTAAGATGTTCTTTGGACCCCAAAAACCAACTAAACTCAGCAAAGAACCAACTATATGCATCACTTAAAGGACAATAGGTTACTGAGGAAGAGTTATCTTAACTCAAACCAACAAATCATCTAACTAACCTTTCCATTTAAACCATCTCCTTTTGGTCTCAAGTATAAACTAGCTTCTAATCTTGGTGATCAAGCAAGTTTAGCATAGCATTAAGTTCGTTAGTTAGACATGCTCCTTATGATTTTAACACTCTAAACCGTGACTATATGTATGGTTTTAAGACACCAAACTCACAAAATCAACTACTCACACATAATAACAAAGACAAACATAAACATAAACAAGAACAACATGCTTAATATTAATAAACAAAAGGAAGAGTACAAGAGAAGAAGGATTTACAAGATTCAAAGAAGCTTTCTCCTTCTTCACATCATGTTCATCACAGAGAGAGAGCAAATTCGTGGCTGCCTAGTCCTCCTCCCCCTCTCTGTCTCTTACACACTAATACACCACTTATTCACTAAATCTAAAGTCTAAAGTAATTTAAATGTTTTTCTAACTTAAAATCCTAACAACTACTCCACCTTTTCTCTAAAGTGTCTTCCATGGTCACAAAATGGCCAAAATTCCTGAATGCATGGTCTCCTCCAATGTTTTCCACTTAAAGAAGCAAGTGGCAGCTCTGTCACTATCCAACATGGCGTGTGCTAAGTCTTCAGATGCTCGGTCGTTCGCATTCAATCATTCATTCTCTTGGCCGTTCGTGCTCATAGCTCCATTGGCGTGCGCCAGAAGATATTGGCGTGCGCCAGACCTCGTGTTTTAGCCTTTTTTTGCTCCGTGACCATGCTCTCATCCATACCTTTGCGGCTTCGCTTGATCGTCCTCCACTTCTCTAAAATAGCTCCTAAAAGCACAAAAACACAATAAGAAACAATATACACAACTAAAACATAAAAGAACAAAAACTAAGACCAAGACATCTAAGACTCAACTAAAACAACCTAAAATACTAAAAACAAACTCAAAAGAAGACACAAGTAATGAGTGTTTTAAGCACTCATCAAGTACACAAGTAACTGATCATGTAGTATGATAACTAACCAAATACCAAACTTGGAGTTAGATTCTCATTTTATACAAATATTTAGGAAAAAATAAATCTTATGGATTGCATTTTATGCAATCACTCGTTATTGGACTAGCTAAATAATTCTTGGACTTCTACGGAGTGTTAAAGGTTGTTGACGTTGTGCAAGTTTCTGATGATAGTGGTTTTTGGTGTCATGAAACACTTCCAACCATTATTGCAATATTTTATGAAGTAGGATATCGTTCCTACGAGGATCGAGTTTGTGCCTTACTCGGCTTAATAGCTATGTTTTAGGAACTTGAAGACTTTGGATTGAATGGTTTGGTAACTTGACACACAAACATGCACAAAATAATCAACACAAGAACAAGAACAACACAAATATAAAGACAAGCAAATATAACTAAAATGATATGATACCAAAGATCACTTAAACAAACTAAATGGTTTGATAGGTTTATTAAGTTCGTGACATGATCCGGGTGTTTTAAGGCAACTAATCTACACTATCGCACTAGATTAATCTAAATTGATCCTTAGCTAGAATCAAGTGAACAAGATGTGCTCTCGCCCCTAAAAGTCACTTGATCCTAGCTAAACACCAACTATATTTATCACCTTATGAATAATCAATCACCAAGGAGGAGTCCACATCTCACAAGGTAACTAATCAACTAGTTAATTTTTTGATCAAACCTATCTCCTCTTGGCGTCAAGGACTTAATTATATTCATAGTTCTAGGTGGCCAATCTAGTCTAAGCATTATGTTTTTATTAAGTACATGGACCTTATCATTTTCACCAATCTAAACCATTAGCATGCTTAAACTTTCAAGGCATCATATCACAACAAACTACTCACACATATTTATTATATAAACAAGCAAGAACATGAATATATTACAAGAGCAAAGCATGAGAAAGGTAAAGAGTTTAAGAAAAGGAAGAAGTGTTACAAGTCTAAGCCTTGGATTGGTTTGGTTGCTTCGTTCTTCTCCTTCCTCTCCTTCTCATCTTTTCTTTTCTTCCTTTTCTTCCTCTACTCATTTTTTTGTTCACGGCTTCTCCTCTCTTCCTCCCTCTCTTGGCTTTGGTCCGTGGCTTTCTTGGTGAGATGGCTGCCTCCCTTTGCCTAATGACTTAGTGTCATTTTTTGTCTAAGTTTATTACAAGCCAAATTGACAACTTTAGCTAACTTAGGAAATTAATTCTTTTACAAAATATCTTAACTACTCTTCCATAATGTTTTTAGCTTTAGGACTTATTAACAAGAAGTTAAAAGGAAGGAGTCATCCTTGTCTTTTCATAAGAGTTAAAATCCACTCAAGCACATCTCTTCCTCCTCCAAGTTGGCTACCATGGATTTGGGCCAAGAAGCCCAAAATTGGCCCAAATAAACCATAAGTTCGGCCCATTCGGACAGAAACAGCCCAAGAAATTGGATCAAGCATTTGTCCCTCTTAGACGCCAAATTGGAAGACGCCCTTTTTACAAATTGTAGATACATATGTTTTGTTTCCAACGCCGCTGACCGCATCTTAATTGGACTTTGTATGAGGAAGTTATGATTTTTTAAGTCAGAAGAGGTCAGGTCTGGCGCCCTCCACGGGTATCTATGGTTTACACCTTTTATTGCAACATTTTGCCTTGTTGAGTCTGTCTTGCTCGCATCCTTGAGGTCTTGGTCGTGCCTCCTTAAATTATTGTCCGTAAAGCTCCTAAAAAAAAGAAAACATAAGAAAAACGAATAAACACAACAAAAGTACAAAATGTACAAAAACGAAACAAAGACACTGAAAACACGTTAAAACGATAAGTAACAATCGCTAAACTTACACTAATATGTACTTAAATAATGAGTGTTTTTGACACTCGTCAGTTTCCTAAGTGAATGACTTCTAGGAAGGTTTGAAATAACAGCTTGAGCATCCTTTGTTGCTGCACTGATTAGAGCATAAATATTCACCCACCAATGCATAAATACAATAATGCAATTACACAAATTTGAGATTTATATAAAAGATAAAATAGTATGTTAATATTTTGTAAAATGAAATTAACCCACCCGTACTTGTTTCTACTATATGTACATTATTGCTCTTATTCCCAACCCTCGTTCTCATTGCATGATGAGTAATAGGACCTTTATCACGTAATTATTCATTTTCATTTCCTATCATTGAGCTTTGTTCTACCTCTACTTCATGTTGACAAATCTAATTTTTTTCACTATCTCTACCAGTTATTTAAAGATACAAGATTTATTCAACATGCATGGGAGTCTAGGATCACGTGGACATTAGCATAAAAAATATGACGCCTCAGCAAGATCCACATACTAGTTCTGATATTCCTCCTGATGTTGTTCCTCCACATATAATTCCTAGAGCTTTACAATGTATATTATTGATAACAACGAACTACTTGAGAAAGACTATATTAGGCCAAGTGTTTCAGGGTTGGTAAACAGAGAATGTGATGATAGCATAATATCCACATCTATTTCATGACACGAGTAAGTGAATTTTGAGGACAAAATTCTTTTTAGGGGAGGAGAATTGTAAGTCCTCTACCACGTTATACTAATAAGTGTCGCTAGCTAAGTTGTTTTACAATTAAATTATAGAAGTTCAATTTTTAAGCATTTCGGCATTAGCGTTGGTTGGTCCATTAGGCAAGTACTTTTACAAGGATGGTTGTTGTTACAACTTTAGTATTATGCTTGAGCATGCTAGCGTGTTCTAAAATCTTTAGACAAGCCCTCACTTTGGTCACTTACAACCTGTTTGAAAACATAACAAAAGAAGGGAAAAGAATTCCTTTCTTAAGTTTTAAAAAATTGAATGTGTTTGAAACCAATTTTGATAAGGAAAGTGATTCTTTTCCGGCCTCAAACTCTTGATTTTAATTCTTTCCAAAAGAGGTCGGAATTGCTGAGACCAAAATGGAATTGTGCATAAAATACCAATTGTAACCCTAACCAAAAATGAAAATTACCAACTTTTTCTCCACTCTCTCTCGACATGAATGACAGTGACCCTCCCCCTCCTAGTCGATCTTCCTCCGCCATAAGAGAAGTTTATTTCCCTTGACTTCTCTACTTCGTCTTCTATTGTAAGTCCTCAACGCATTTATCTCTTCTTTTCAAAGTTAGGGTTTTATGAAATATTTGTTTACTTGTGGTTGTTTATGTGATTTTGTGTTTTGGGTTTATTTGGATGTGGAATTGTTTGGTTGGTCTTTATGGCGCATAAATATTTGGTCTGATGATGGTGTATTCTTAGGTTCATGGGTATTTGTGGGTGGGTATTTCTTTTGTTAATTGGGCCTTCACTTATCTGTTGTAGCTCTCTTGTTGTAGTATAATTGGTTATATTCAGTGAAGGACTCAATGTTGGTTTTCAGTAGTACTAATTCTACCTGGTGGAAGACTTGGCCTAGGTATTGGATAACTAATTTGTAGGGCGAGATGAGTTGGATTTGGTGACCATCTGAGTATGTAGAAATGAAGTGTGATTAGGAGAAGGAAGGCAAAGAGGGCATGATGTACATTTAGCAAAATGACAGCTTCTTATCTGTGCTAACATCTCAGTTCTGGTCCAAATAAATGTTGGCACTACCAAACTAGACGGCCCTTGTTTTTTGTCCTTTCTGCCAAGTATCATGTCGTGTCACTAAGCCCGCGTGTTAAAATTTTTGGACCCATCGCATAGGAAATGCATCTTCCCTGGTTAGCAAATCTCCTTTGTTCTGGCAATCTTAAATGCAAATTTGAATGGATAGGTTATGTTCTATGTCCATCCTATGTCCAATTGCAGCAAGAGAATATTCTAAACAACCTACTCTAAAGAATGTAAAGCCATGCTACAATGCTGTGTCCTATAGCCAAACAACCCATCTATCAACTATCGAGATCCACCTTGTTTACTGATATCAAAAGATCGGTACATGCATCTACAAAGACGTGAGCAAGAGTATGTATGCGTCAACTTGTCAACTTAAGAATTAGTTAAAGTATGCTAGATGGATAATTTACCTATTTTCTAATTTACTGAAAAGTTTTGCTGGTTTGCTTCACTGATCTTATATTGTCCATTAATGCTTGCTATCATGGCATTGCTTTGTCTTCTATCTTGTGCATCAGCAATGTTAGTACGTATTGCAGGCATTTTTTTCTCTTTGAATATGGTATAGTTGCTCTAGGATCCATCCTTGCTGGATGCTTGAAGGAGTTAAGAATTTACTTATTATAACATATGCATTCAAGTTAGTGTTGAGAATGTCTTTCTATTTACTGTCTGCTATGGCGTTGGCAATAATTTCATAGTTTAGCTCCTCGTGTTTTGTAGGTCAGTCCATCGTAGCTCAATCCTTCTTTGTAGTTTACTTGGCTCAACGTTTTGGCACCAGATTTTAGTTACTACTGCTCAGGACTAGTATTTATTCCTAATTTTAGTTCCTAAGGTGGTGATTGTGAATTGTGGAAGTGGTGATATTTGAGATGGTTTGTTTAATGCAAGTTGGTTTATTTATAAGGATATTTATGTAAAGTAGTAAATCGATTCCCAAAATTTAACTTATGGTTCCAAACAAGAAAATGAGAAATGGATTCCTTTCTATTCTCGTTAAGAACTAGAAATAGAATTCTTTTCCTAATGGTATTGATTCCAAATAGGCTGTTAGTTTATTTTTAACGTTTTGTCAAACTAGCATCGGTAAGTTAGGCAGATTTGACCTACTTGGGTAGAACGGCCATAACTTCTTTATTTCTGACCCAAATTGGACAAGTGAACATGTTTTGGAAAGCTAAGACATAGACCTGCAACTTGTTAGACAAACGTTTGTTCAGATTGTTAATGAAAAAAGGTCAAAATGTATCTAGAAATTATTGGATTGTGATTGGCCAAGGAATAGGCAGCCAATCAGATTGTGTTAAATGTTTTATTTCATTTTGAAGTTAAGGGACAAGCTAGGCTTGAAGGTAAGTCATTCAGGATCTATATAAGACCATATTTTCACTGAAGGACAAGGAGAAATAGGATAGACACACAAAGAACCAAAAAAAGAAAGAGAAAGAAGCAAGGAGGAGAAAGAAGAAGAAACATGCAGTTTGACAAAGAATTGTGCGATAAGTGGTCCTAGGCTCGGATTTAGACTTTGTGTTTGTCTACAAAGTTGTAGAGGACAAAAAATTCTATTTTTTAATATATTTACTTTGTTAATTTGATGAAGTATTGAATTCAGGAGGTTCATTTTATGTTAACTGTATGAATGAGTCTCAAATTTGAGTAGGTTGAAGGAGAAACGACTTTGTGACTTGATTATTGATCACTACCAATTTGGTGTATTTGTACTGCGTTTTGGGTCTGTCTGGCATGCGCCAATTAAGAGTACTGGCATGCGCCAATTTTCTCGTTTCAGCGTCACTAGCGCACGGCAACTAAAGGTGGCCCTCCCCCACACTTGAAAGACACATTATCCTCAAGGTGTCTAAGATACTAATAAACACCTAATCAAACAAATAAAACAAAGTTGGGACAGTTTTATCCCGATGACCTAGTACGTTAAGAAGCATCAAGGAAATTAAACCCTGAAGAGCTCAAAATGGGAACACTTCCGTACAAAGTCACCAAAGATACGAAAAACTAATCTCAAAACACACACACAAACATGCAAAACATTAACTCACTAATGACTCGTTATGTAGACTACCTTCTTGTGATCTTTTTGGCTTTAAGCCTAATAGGATCACCTTACAATAGCATAATACAATCATTAAATGAGTTACAAACACACAAACTCAAAAACAGAGTCAAAATACATAAAAGTAAATAAACAAGATTCAAATAAAATAAACAACAAAAATAAACAAAATAAAAGTTTAAGGAAAAAGGGCTCCCTAGTCAATCTTCTGCTAGAGGAGGTGATGGTGGGAATATGAAGCCGCTGGCGAAGTTCTCCGCCTAGGTGCGCATTCATTCAGCATGCACTCGCTGCTACTCGTAATGCTCCCTCTGGAATGCCATGTGAGCTCTCTGTTCAATGTAGAATATCCTCTACTCCTCTCTTTGAGCTCTGAGCTTGGCCTACATGTGAGCATTATACTTACCCTAGTGGTCCCAACTAGCTGCATTAGTGACTTTATAGGCCCTCTATCGCACACCATAGCCATGAAGCTACTCTCTGTGAAACCGTAGCTGTACCTGCATCGTAGCTAACTGGTCGCATAAAAACTACATATCTACCTATGAATCAGGCGCCTAATGACTCAGCTCTGCATCATCATGCTGGACTTGGTACTGATGGCTGAGCCCTGCCTGATCTGTATCTTGCCTAGGACCCTCTTGTCCCGGCTCTGGTAAAGGCATCCTCCTAAGGCATTCTTGGACTGCCTTTCTCTCTTCCCACGACTTGTACTGGATAACCTCCACTCCTTGCTCATTTGGTGTCCTCTTGATCAGCTTGCTCAAATGGAGCTTCTCGATGTCGAGTGATATAGGTTCCATAGTTATTCCTTGAAACTCTGTAAACTGCTCAAGAAAATAGTGATGTGCAATGCAAGAAACAATATGACTTAAGTACAGATACCTAGGTTCCCTATCGCTAATCAATCGTGCAAAGCAATCAATCATCATAGCAAATATGCTGAAACGAATGTCATGGCGTAAGCAGTCTATTGCATATAACTGTGATCGAAATACTTTAGACTCTTCCCATTGACCACTGAAGGTCAGAGTCATAAAGCGATGGAGGATTCCTAGATATGGTTCTCTAATCAGTGCATTAGGCACCCTCCCCAATTTGTACCTCTCAAAACCCGTAATCTCTTGCCAAGCCCTATGGGCCTGACTGGTGGGTGTGAAGTCCAGTGTCCCTACTCCCAACTTAAGGCAGAAGAGTCTGTTGAAAGTGTCTTCATCCATACTCACATCGGTATCAAAGATACATGCGGTGAATGAAGACCTATTTGTTGCAACTTGAAATGTGTAGTAGAATTCTAAGACTAACTCCTGCCTAGCCATAACACTCCTATTTGCAAAATAATCCCAACCTAGCTTCCTAATCGCTAACCGAAAATCCCTATCAACCCCTAATGTAGTCATATCATTCTAGTTTATTTCGAAATGACTAAGCGTAGTAAGGTGTTTGAGTTTTTGATACCTCTCTCCCTCCCAATTGTTAAAGATTGTGAAGGGAGCATCGTAGCGGTCGCAGATATCTGAAAGTGGAGAAGCTGGTGGTGAAGGCGAAGGGTCTCTCACGCACTTTCTCCGGTCCTCTTGGCATCCTTACCTTGAATCTGTAGCATCTGCCATCGATTTTGGTGTTTTGGGTGGTGGGCAATGTCGTTAAATGATCGGGAAGGATTATGCTTAGTGGGTTTTTTGATTTTAGGAGGAGAGGAAGAGTGAGTGTTGTGTTTTTATGAAAAAATGGCACACGCCTGAGGATTTTAAACTCGATTCTGCCCGAACTTGGCGTACACCAGGTCCATTGGTGTGCACCAATTTCTCTTTTCCGCACATTCTGGCATACGCCAGCCAAAATGGCGTACGCCAGTTTTCTCCAACACGAATGACATGGCATGTGCCATATCCCTTAGTGTGTGCCAGATATGTACAAACCTCAAAAACTACACACTTAAACTAAAAATACTCAAACTAATATATCTAATATAAGAAACAAATATGCTAATCTAATTTTTTTGGCTTTTATGTATGTTGCGTTCCTGGAGAGCTTGAAAACCAGATGCCCCATCTGCATGGGTCATAGGTGCAACTTCAACTTTTGCAAGTCACACAACTCACGAATGACATACCATGAAGAACTACCTCTTTGTGCAACCTTTTTGGCTTTAAGCCTAATAAGATTGCGACATAGTAGCACAGTATGCTCATTTTACGAGTTAGTGCTATTCTTGCTATAGTCCTCGTCATGCTCTAATTTTCTACTCCTAGGCACTCATCAATCGCAAAAATGCAGACATGTGCCAATCAACTAAAGAGTCAATAGCACTGATGTTTATCATGAGATTAAGAGGTGTTTTATCCTCACCCAAAACTAACCAGTTCCAACTAAGAGTGGGTGGTTGTTTAACATTTATGGTCATATCCAAGATTAAAGGTTTAGCAAACCTTCTTGGATCTTGAAGTTGAGGTGGAATATTATGGCGGATGATACTAGACTCTTCCATAGGTATGGCTTCTTCTTTTTGCTCCAAACCTTCAATATTCACCAAATCCTTGGTTGAGCTAGAGTTATGCATAAGGAAAGGAGCACTAGTCATAGGTTCGTCAACCTCCATTATTGTGCTCTTTAAAAACTCAATCTCTTCTTTCTCTTCCTCTATCTCCTCACTCTTTTCATTCTCTATTGGAAGTGCATTGGTATGAATAAATAAGCTCGTAGGGGTTTCTTGGTACCAATCATCTGTTTTAAAATCCCAAAAACTAGCCTTATTCTCTAAACTAGATATAGTTTCTACGAATGGCATTGGATAGATGTATGATAGTTGAGGAACGTATGACCGTTCCTCAACTTCCAAGTCCATTTGCATATTGCCATCCTCTACTTGCACTTTATTGTCTTCCCATAAATGATAGATTAGCTCAGATGGTTTAGATGAGATAGCATCTTTTGCATATGCATTGAAGCAGATATCATCTGAGTGAGCTTGCCTTCTCTCAAAAGTTTGAGTTATGACAGACAACAAATTCTTTGAGCGTAACTTCAACATTTTCCATCATCTTATCCATTATTGCTTCTAATGAGTCTAATCTATCATCAAGGGAATCAGACCTAAAGGGTTGTATTTCTTCTTTGCACCTTGAGGAATAAGGATTGCCACTACACATTTGAATACTAATGGTGTCATGTTGACCCTCATTGTTAAGCGCAAAAGTTTCATTATCTGAGGAGGCTCCAAGGGGGTATCGAACCAATATTCTTCATATTGATTTTTGTTATGTCCTAACCACCCACACCATTTGCAAGTACAAAGCTGAGCTTTATTTAGATTGAGTTTTCTTTGATTTGATTCCACCCGTTTAAGTATATCCTCAACTTCATCTTCTAAAAATGAACTTCCCATTCCTTTGTACCAATGGTGACCAAAGAAATCCTAAAATAAAACTATAAAAGAAAATAAAAATAAAAATATATTAATCCAAGTTTGTAAACCAAATTGAGGGTCTATAGCTCAATCCTCGGCAACGGTGCCAATTGATCACTATCGATTCGGTGTGTTTGTGCTGCGTTTTGAGTCTGCCTAGCGTACGCCAACTAAGAGTGGCATGCGTCAATTTTCTTGTTTCAGCGTCACTGGCGCGTGCCAACTAAGGGTGGCGTGTGCTAAGTTATTAGTTACAACAGCACTGGCATATGCCAACTAAGGGTGGCGTGCACCAGGTTATCAGCAGAAGCAATACAGAGTAACTCGAGAAATATCGTCCCACAGAGACTGAGGTTCTAGGCTACTCTATGGTTTACAAACTTGTCTAAGATCAGATTATAATGTTTGGTTGATTACACAAGTGATCTAAGTCTAGATAATAAACCTAAATATCACAAATTTTACTATAAAGGTTTGCTAGTTTACTAACTAACTACAAACAACAACTTAGGATACTAAAATGAGCAAGGTACCTAACCCAGCAACATAACCAACAGAATCAGGGGGCTTTAAGTGTATGTGATATGGTCCGAGTGAATCTAAGACAACCTCAACCACACTTTCGTACATGATGAGTCTAAATTGCTACTTAACTAAGCTTAGAAGGCTAGATATGTTCTTTCGACCCCACCAACCAACTAAACTAAGCTAAGCACTAACTATATGCTTCACTCAAAGGACAATCAGTAGGTCACCAAGAAGATTTCTCTCCTAGCAAGAGTACTCATTATCAAACTAACCTTTCCATCAATCCTATCTCCTTTTGGTCTCAAGTTTTGACTAGCTACGAAGGCTTGGTGGCCAAGCAAGTCTAAGCAATGTATTGAGCTTGTTAATAAGAACACATACTCAACATACACAACCCTCAAAAACCGTGGCTAAATGCAAGGTAACAAGGCACCAAACTCACTTTTAACTACTCAAACATACTTAATATAAATAACATAAGCATAAGCAAAGTAAAGAGCAAGAGAGAAAGGAAGCTTATCAAAGGAGAAGAAGCCTCTCTCCTTTATGTTCTTCACAGGGAAAATATCTACATGGTTTGGTGGTTTTTTCATCCATACTACTACTCAAGACAAAAGACTTATACATATACTAAGGCAAATACTCAAATAGTAAACAAAATATCTAACTAAAATATCTACTAAGTCATACATATCCATTTCCCATCCTTCACAAAAGACTTAAGCCGACTTTGAGTTTTTCCCCATTGGTTTGTCCAACACTCAACTTTATTTTTGTTCTGCTCGACTGGTCTGGCGTACGCCAGATGCACCTGGTGTATGCCAGGTCTTCAGTTTTCTCTTTCTCTGAATGCAAATGGTCGTCTGCATGAATGATCGTTCAGGTAACGGGTCCTTGGCATGCACCATCCATCTGTGCTTTGCACTTTTTGCCTTTGCAACTTCCCTCTCGCCCCTACGTCCGCGCATCTAGCTCAATCGTCCTCCACTTCACCTCAAATAGCTCCTAAAAACAAGCAAACACAATGAAAAATGATAAACTTAACATAAACACACAATGAACAAAAACTAACACTACGACAACTAAAACGCAACTAAATCAACCTAAGACACTAAGGACAACCTACTAAAAGGATACAAATAATGAGTGTTTTTGACACTCATCAATTATGCTGAGAGCTTAGTTGATTTTTGGATATGATGTGATGAAAGACAAAAAGAGGAGACCCATTTTGGTAGTTTTGTAGGTCATTGCTGATGTAAAAGTAAGGGTGGTTAATTATGTAAGCATGTTGATGGATATATTGGAAGTGTTGATGGAATTGTTGGAAGTGAGTTAGTTGATTAGTTTCAAGTGAGAGTTTGGCATGTGTCGAGGTTACCATGTACTATTTTAAGCATGTTTATGGTTCTTTAAGTAAAGCATGGTTACGTAGTATTTGTATATTCTTAGGAAGTAGACAACCGATGAGCCAAATCGTATAAGGATGTATAAGGTTTATGATCATGGAGGAGGTTAAGGTGAGTGGATAATAGGTTCACAAAAACCATTATTTTCATTTGCTATCTATATTCCTTGTTATTTTAAAGGGTAAATTACATCTGGCCCCCTGTAGTTTGGCTTATTTAAGGCTCGCCCCCTCATTTTTTGCAAACCGATTAAAAAACCCCTACTGTGCAAAATAATTGTACAATTTCCCCCCTCATGCCAGAATCGGCATTTTTTCCGGTGACAAGGCCCGGGAAAAGACTAAAATGCCCCCTTTCACTTTTAACCCAATTAACTCTCTTAACTTTGTAAAAATGAACTGTAACAAAAAAAATTAACCCCCTCACCCCTCACCCTCTCTCACGAAACCACCGCCGGGGAAGAACCCTGCTTCTTCTCCTTTGCATGCTGCTCTTCTCCCTACCGTGCTTCGCCTACACCCTCTATCCTTCTCTTCCCTGACCATACTCGTGTAACCAAAAACCCCCAAAATACTAGCTCGTGCATGTACCCTAGAAACCTTAGTTTCTGAGTTTCCGAGAGAATAGACAGCAGACAGATCTCGTTGGAGTTAGTCTACGAAGGTGAGTCAAGATTTTACGATAACATTGATCCTGACTGTTACTATTTTGGCACATTTATTCAAAATGTGTATGGCGCCTTCAATATAGAGAGTGTTTTGTGCTGTTACAAATTGAGAGGGCTTGGAGATCAACTCTGATGAGGATTTGATGTTCTTGTTCAAAATCTATGCCGAACAAGATGTGGTTACGATTATTATTGAACCCATTGAAGCGGGAATACCCCTTATGATGGTAAGCCCGAAAGGAAAAGTTCTCCACAAGTGTCAGCCGGCCCTTCCGAAGTCGACTTTACTCAGAATTTATGGAGGTGAAGCTTCTGGTCAGGCTGTTGGGTCTGATAATGAGGATGCATTTAGTGGTATTATAGATTTGACTATGGATAATGCGGCTATGGAAGACAATGCTGGTATGGAGGAGGCTCCTCCTGTGGAGGAGGTTGTGGAAGAGGTTGTAGAGGAGGCTCCTCCTGTAGAGGAGGTTGCCAAGTAATGATGTAGATGCTGCTGCCGAGGATGTTGTGGATGAAGAGGAGTTTAATATGGAGGATGAGTACGTACAGCAGGAGATTGCTATGGAGGTTGAGGAGAATGAAGATGATGACAGTGATGACAGCAGCTTTCACCTTTCGGACTTTGATGAGAGTGATAGCAGCTCCCAAAGGTCAGATTTGGATGAAGAGGAGTTTAATATGGAAGAAGCTGTGGGTGAAGATGTAGATCCGGATGATAAGAACCCATATGTTGAAGAGACAGATAGTGATGAGGAGAGGAAACTTGATCAAGGATTGTGTAAGAGAGCAAAGTAGAAGATTAAGATGGATCCAATTCATGATTATGGGGGTACACCATATAGTGGTGGTGTGATAGATGATACGTTTGCATTCTGTGTGAAGATGGTGTTCAAGGATGTTGAGGAATTCAGAGATGCACTAAAAGGCTATATTGTTAGAAATGGTTATGGAATTCAGCTTATCAAGAATGAACCAGCTTGGATAACAGCTCGTTGCATGGCAGATTGTCCCTGAAGGATCTACGCATCAAGGCTAAATGGACAGAAAGTGTTCATAGTGAAGATGCTGAATGATGAGCATACTTGTATGCGTGTGTCAAGTGATAAACTTGCAAATCCAAAATGGATTGCAGCTCAGATTAGGGAGCTGTTGGCTACTAATCCAAATTTGGATAACAAGACAATCCGAGCTGCAATAAATTCTTGGGGTGTGGATCCTGCAAGCTGGAAACTTTGGAGAGCTAAAAAGCTTGCAAGAAAGGAGTTCCAAGGTGATCACATAGACGGCTATAGAAAGCTGCACAAATATTGTGAAATGTTGCTTAACTTGAATCCAGGATCAGTCATCAAGTTGGAAGGACACCCGAGAACTAATTTGGAGCAGCCTCTTCAATTCTGGATGGTATTCATATGCCTACATGCTATGAAGTGGGGGTTTATGCATGGCTGTAGACATATTCTTGGTCTTGATGGATGCCACTTGAAGGGGCCGTTTGGAGGAGTGCTACTGAGTACAATAGGGATTGATGCAAATAATGGAATCGTGCAAATTGCTTGGGCAGTTGTTGAGAAGGAGAACACTGCCAATTGGTTATGGTTCATGGAGCTATTATCCAATTGTGTAGGTGCACATGCGAGTGGGAAAGTGCTTACATTCATGACGGATGGGCATAAGGTATAAATTACTTACATGTGCTTTACAAGTTTGGAATTCTGGTGGCTGTAATTGTGACCTCCGTTGACTGATTTGCAGGGTCTTGACGATCAGATTAAAGCTGCCTTCCCAAATGCAAGGTATAGAAGATGCTACAAGCATATTGTAGCCAATCTAAAAGACACATTTAAGGGATGCGATGTCAGCAACTTCTTTTGAACAATGGCCTATGCAATAACGAGAGCAGAATTTAACAAGACAATGGCACTATTAAAGCTGGAGCAAGTTTCACTAAAGCTGATAAATGGACAACTGATGACTCCTGCAACTTGGCTGCTTAGGATCCCTCCTGAAAAATGGTTAAGGTATGCCTTTGATGAGTATGTCAAGTCAATGGATGTGACAAATAATATCGTAGAATCTTTCAATAAGTAGATTTTAGAGTTGAGAGATGCTCCAATAGTTGAGCTGCTTGATAAATTAAGCCAACAAGTGATGATTAGGCAGCATGAAAGATTCTCAATGGATCAAAATTATGCTTGGAACATCGTACCATCTGTCATGAAGCAGCTAAGAAGGTTGAGTAGGTTATGTAGGAGATGTAAAATATTTCCAGCTAGGAACTCTGAGTTTGAGGTTGAGTGTGAAGGGAGGAGATTTGTTGTTAAGCTTGAAGAGGGTACCTGTTCTTGTAATGTATGGCAAATAAACGGAGTGCCATGTGTACATGTAGTAGCTGCTTCAACTTATCTGGACAAGGACCCTTCTGATTATGTCTACGAATACTTCATGGTTGAGATGTGGAAAATGGCATATTAGCTATGTGTGCATCCTTTTCCAGAAGCAGATCTGGAATCCGCTGATGGTAGCGCTGTCTATCTACCTCCTCCATTGACAAGAAGGGCGGGTAGACCTAAAAAATTGAGGGCAATGCAAGAAACAGAGAAGAAAGCACCCTCAACTAGGTTAAATACCTTAAAGTGTGTTGTATGTGGAGAATTGGGACATAATAGGCGCTCTTGTCAAGGAGGCCCTACAAGGGGTAAGGGTAAAGAAAAAAAAACTCAGGTATGTACTATTTCACATGTAACAAGTTAACTTTATTTTACTTTAACATATTTTAATGCACTAGTACTGCTTTTGAAGCAACAAGGAGCCAGACAACACTCACATGTGGCCCCAACCCCAGCTGGACTTTCATATGCCACCCGACCAGCATATGCGTCCCAACAGGTTTTGAAATTTTCAACTCATATGACAGCTATTTTATTCCTTTGAATGTTTTAGCTTTTGTTTGACTAACATATGTGTTTAATTATGTTTTATAGCAATTTGGTGGATCTGCTGATATGGCATCACAAACAGGGGTTCACTTTGAGCGTGGTGAATCTAGCACACCTGCCATAGGAAGAGCTGCAAAATTCATTCCTCAAAGAGGAAGAGGAAGAGGAAGAGCAGCAGCTAGAAGAGTAGCAGCTGAACCTCATGACAGCAGGGCACTAAGTCAAGCTCTTCCTCAAGCTGGAAGAGCAGCAGCTGTACAAGGAAGAGGAAGAAGAAGACAAGTAGCTGTCCGAGGAAGAGGAAGAGCAGCAGGGCACCCTCCATCTGAATCCAAAAGTCAAGCTAGCTCCTCTAAGACTAGCCGAAGCTTGTTATTCGATTAGCTTATAGTTGTTATTCGCACTTTCAAGCTGTTGCATTTTGGAGATTCATACTTTGGGCAAGTTTGTAAGCTATTGCTGTTGCATTTTGGTAGCTGAAGTATTCAGCTTACAATCTGGATTTGCTAGTAAGCTGTTGCATTTTGTTCACTTCATGGATGTTATGACCTTGAAGGTTATATGTTATGAACTTCCAACTTTGTTATTCAAACTCATGGATGTTATGTTATGAACTTGAAGGTTGTATGTTATGAACTTCCAAGTTTTTAAGAACACTGAACCTCATGACAAACTTGCAGATTTCACTAAAGATATAGAAGTACATTACACTTGCAGATTATCTCATCAAAAGAGTTGCATAAACAACAACATTGCATATTAGCAATAAACACACTAATTTTCGTACACCCATTATTGAACTAGCCATCTTGCGTAATATCAACTTCATATCTTCAATTTCTTCTTCGTTCGACCCAAACACCGGATTTGGAGGATGTTGACGGCTAGAAATCTCCCGCGGATTATACCATCCAATCCAACGACAACTATTCTTTGCACAACTGTAATATATACGACCCCTATTTTTTTCACTCTCGGCAATCTTCACCAGAGCACGAACTCCACACTTGCAGTCAATGTTGTTATATCTCGATCCATTGTCGATCTCATACGTAGCATTAGATGATGACATGCCCGACCCAAAAGTAAGAAGATGCTCCTGACCTAGCTTTATGACCGAGCAACCCAACCAGAAGCAAGAAGACACTCCCGAGCTACCTTCACGACCAAGCAACACGACCCAAAAGCAAGAAGATGCTCCCGACCTAGCTTCACGATCGAGCAATCCAACCCAAGAAGACGCTCTCGACCTAGCTTCCAAACTCAGAGTACCGCGGTGGCCTAAAAAAACCCTAAATCTAGTTCGTGCGTGTGAAAGTGAAAGGGGGATAATTTGGAAAAGAGGGGGGTTAAATTGGAGAAGAAACGAAGATATGGGAGAAGAAGGGGGTAATTCGTCCATTTTATAAGTTAAGAGAGTTAATTGGGTTAAAAGTGAAAGGGGGCATTTTAGTCTTTTCCCGGGCCTTATTGCCAGAAAAAATGTCGATTCCGGCATGAGGGGGAAAATTGTATAATTATTTTACACAGTAGGGTTTTTTAATCGGTTTGCAAAAAACGAGGGGGCGAGCCTTAAATAAGCCAAACTACAGGGGGCCCGATGTAATTTACCCTATTTTAAAACTAGAAAGTGAATACGTTATGCCTTGTATCTTAGAGCTATTCCATTGATTACCCCATCATTGATCCTATTTCGTCGAAAGACCTTCATTTATGATCTTATTTCTTGATATGGTTCATAATTAGTCCTATCATTATTCCATATGGTTATGAGCCTTGTATGATATTCACGTTATGTTTATGAGGTCTTTGGGACCGCATGTAGTATGTATTAAGCCTTTGAAGCATATGTCATATGTCTCGCTCTTTGGGAATGTCTATGCGCATATGACTTATGTTTATGTTGCATCTATGCTTGTGTAGCATTTATGCCTTATATTGTGATGTAATGCTTAGATCATAGCTCTTATTTTCCATATTATGTATTTTACGACCAAATATAATTATGATGTATTATGATTACGTACGACACCAAATGTAACCCATTGATATTTATTAACCTCATAATACTTATTATCTACTCACCGAGCTTATCTTACCTTTCCTTCTTATTCATTTTCCAAATTAATAGTTAGAGATCTTATAGAGCTTTCATAGAGTCGTAAAATCTTGCACACTTGAGATCGAGCCAACGAAGATGTCTTTTTGGATATTTTGGAATTCTAGTGTGTTTGGTGTAGTTGATAATGTAGATAGTTGTATAGTTGTGAGTTTTGCGAGTGTATTTAGTTATTGTATAAGTATGTTATGCTAAGGTTTACGTTTATAGGGGGAGGGTGTACGCCCCCAGCCCTCCACATGGCAGCTCACCATTGGGCGAGCTGCGTGCCTCACTGATATGCGCGGTGCCTTCGCGTATCAACGAGGTGCCCCCTGGACCCCATACACGCTAGCAAACTAGGCGACATGGCCCACGCTGATTGGGCCACGTCGCCCAGTCAGCACCCACTCAACTTTTTTTGTTTAATAAAAAAAATCGAAAAAGAAACGAAAATCGGGAAAAAAATTTAAAAATTATTTTTACCATTTTCGACTTTTTTGTCTAATTAAATTTTTTTGGTAATTTTATACAACTTTTTGAATCCAAAAAACAAGACTTTCGGATAAAAAATTGTGTGTGGCCCAAATTCATTTAAAAAAAATTTGTTGTCCAAACTCATTAAAAAAATCTATAACTATATACAACCTACTTCATTTCACAACCCCCCCCCCCCCCCCACAACTCTCCTCTCCTCTTTTTAGAAAAAAAAGTATGGATTTGATAATAGCGAGTTTCGTTAGTTCTAATTCTAGTTCAGAATTCCAATATAGTTCAAGAGAGGAAGAAAATAAGTTAGTACTAAATTATTTGCAGCAATGTCAAAATGGAAGCCAACACTTGGACTGCAGAGGCCATTGTTCAAAGAAGGCAAGTTAAGTCAGAGCCTTATGTACCAAGAGGCTAGATCAACCGGGGTCGTGAAGTTGGTGATGATGGCTTAATGCAGGATTATTTTGCTGAAACACCAACATATGGAGCTGATATGTTCTGCCTTCAATTTCGTATGCACAGACCTTTGTTCTTGAGAATAGTTGAAGTGGTGAGTGCCGCTGATCTATACTTTCAACAAAAGCTAGATGCTATAGGGAGACCCGGGTTATCAGCTTTGCAAAAATGAATTGTAGCGATAAGAGTTATCGCATATAGTTCAACAGCTAATGTCATTGACGAGTACCTAAGGATTAATGAATCTATAATAAGGCAAGCTTTGGTGAAATTTGTAGATGGAGTCACGGCTTATTTTGGGACAGAGTATCTTAGGAAGCCCAATGAACAAGATCTCGCTCGTCTGCTCCAAGTGGCAGAGCAACGTGGTTTCCCAAGCATGAACAATATGCTGGAAGAAGTGGCAAACCAACAATCATATTAGAAGCAGTTGCTTCATATGGCCTATGGATATGGCACTTTTTCTTTGGAACACCAGGTACATGTAATGATATCAATGTTACAACGGTCTCCTTTTTTTACTGATATTTTAGAAGGTCGTGCACCTAAATTGAGTTATACCGTAAATAGAACCCATAGAGAGTTCCCTTATTATCTCATTGATGGGATATATCCACAATGGTTTACCTTTGTAAAGCTAGTAACAACTCTGACCACCAAAAAAATGAAGATGTTTGCTGAACGCCAGGAGAGTTATAAAAAGGATGTGGAGAAGGCATTTGGAGTTCTTCAAGCTCACTTTTCATAAAAAATCTATGTCTTTTAAATCAATAATTCATTGGAAAATGTATGACTGCTTGTATCATAATGCATAATATGATAGTGGACGATGAACGTGATCGATATGGGCTTATTGTCAAGAAGAATTCATCAACGACAGACTAGGCACCAACATCTCCACAAACCATGAATACTCTACTGAACACATTGGATCTCTATCAATATTCATGATCACTAATACTCAAATTCGGAATAGAGAAGCCCATATCGCTCTCCATAAAGACTTAATTGGACATGTTTGGACTAAATTTGGTAGCGGTATTTAGTTATGTAATTTGGAAATCTAAATTATTTCTTGAATTTCGTAGTTCCTTTTGTAATTCACAATTTTTAATAAAATTTTCATTTTGCAAAATTTAGTGTTTCAATTTTTAATTTACTCTTTTCGAAGTTACACAAAAAAATATACGAGTTTGTTACAGTTATCTAAATTTTAAAAAAACTGAGGTGACAAAAAAGCTAAAGTGGCACCGAGGGTATGACACTGTAGCGAAGGCACCATTGTGGACTGAAAACTGAGAATAGTGGCACAGCTAACATGGTACCCAGGGCGTGACACTGTAGCAGAGGCGTGAATACGGATGGTCTTAAAAAATTATGAAATAACTCTACAAGCATGGTACTAACAACCTAAAGTTTATTAATCTATCATGAATGCTCGTAAGACCAAATATAGTTTTATCAAAGAGCTTGATTTTATCTATTTCTAAGTGTTATTTACAATTTTATGGATATGAAAGTTAAGACTGAATTATTATGTTTCACAAACTATTATGGTAAAGGGAGAAGTTGTAACTGATAAAAATTATTTAAGATATCAAATTTGTATAATTAAAAATTTTAAATTCATAATCTCAATAGAACATTATTATTGACATATGGACTAACTATCATTTTCTGATTTAAGGGCTTTTGCCGAATTTTAAAATTGGGAGTTGATTACATTCTATTGCTATAGAAACTTGAGACACAAAATTAGTTTCTTAATCATCTAATTTAAGCAAGAAAGTTATCGCACGACAACGTGATCCTTACCACTACTCAATAGTGCACCTGGCCATTAAAACCTTCACTTCTAGTTGTACTTCTTCGTTTGCAATAAGCAATACAATTGTTTTCACAGACGGGACTTTTTCTTGCGTTATACCTCATACAACTTTTATGTAATTGAATTTCTCTTTATTTTGTGTCCATTTTAAGTTTTTTGGGATATTTTTGTGTAATCCATAAAAATACACTTGACCATTCAAACTCAAATTTTTAAAATAATTTGGTCCCAAATATTTTAGTTGGAAAAAGAAAATGAAAGATATAACATTTTTTCATTACTACATTATACTTTTAGTCTAATTAAGACCAATTTTGAAAAAGATATCATTTTTACAATTCTAAATTGAACGTGGATGAAAAATATAAGTTAAATTAAACACATCATCAATATGATTTATAATCCTAAAGAGTACGTGCATTTTTTATATATGATATTCTATTTTTTGAATCATGTATCTTAAATTTTAATTTAAAAAATAATTTTCACAATGGTGGGTGGAATCCTCCTTGAGGCTTTTGATGAGGTGAACATGTTTGAACCTTCATTTTTTTCTAATTCATTTTTTTCGAAGAAAATAAGAAATAATTCTCTCAGTAACGCATACAAGTTATTAAATATTGATTGCTATAGTATAAGAGAATGATGGGGTGTGATCATAGGTCAAATCTCTTTGAATTTTGGTGACGATACAATTTATTTATAAAAAATCATAAAAATGCGTACAAACTTTAACATATGTTCTCATTAAATTGATTTTTTTTCTTCGTATGACTCATCAATGCTAATGGTGTGAATACAAGTTGGGTATTTCGATTTCCTATCACGAGAGGAGATATGAAAATGATTTTTTTTGGTAAATTCCCCTTAAGTTCTCTCCTTTGCTTAAATTATTATTTTCGTCCCTACTGTTTCAAAAAAGATAATTTCGTCCTCCGGATTTGTTTAAATAATACCCTAAGGTCCCTGGTGCCGGAATCGAAAAATTTCTCCGGCAACCAAGGATCTGAAATGTCGATTTTGCCCTTAGTCTTTCTCTTCCTTCCTCTTCCTCTTTCTCCTCCTCTGCTCTTCTCCGCCTACCTCCTCTTTCTTCTCCCTCCTCCCTCCGACCTTCTCCTCCGCCTACCTCCTCCTTCTCCCTCCTCTCTCCGGCCTCCTCCTCCGCCTAACTCCTCCTTCTCTCTCCTCCCTCTGCCCTCCTCCTCCTCCGCATAACTCCTCCTTCTCCCTCTTCCCTCCTCTTTTTTTAGTCTTCTCTTTTTCCTCCTCTACCCACCTACCTCCTCCTTATCCTCTTCCCTCCTCCTTCTTCCTCTTCTGAACTCCCCCTTAATTTACTTAGTTTTTTTTAACTTGACTAAAGGACAAAATTGACATTTCAAGTCTCTAGTTGCCGGAGAAATTTTCCGATTCTGCCATCAGGGATCTTAGGGTGTTATTTAATCAAATTCGGGGGACAAAATTATCTTTTTTGAAATAGTAGGGACAAAAATAGTAATTTAAGCAAAGGAGAGGGACATGAGAGGAATTTGCCCTTTTTGTTTAATGTTTAGTTCACTGGTATTTTTCGAATTCAACAAAAATTGGGATTAAGAGAACCACATGCCCGCTTTTACGAATCTCCAGGACCCAGCTGTACTCCCTCAAACTATTGGTACCTAACTGTGCTTTACCAAAACAAAATCCCTCCACCAACGATACGACGCCGTCGACTATTAGTCGCGATATATCCTGGAACTATTCCATCCAGGAGGAATAGAGGAAAATCTCGCGATAAAAGCGCCCTTAGAAGTTGGATCTACACATCTTGAGGTCCGATAATCTCTCCGCCGTGAACCTATCTTCTCCTTCTCTTTATGTTTATAAATTCCCCAAGTAAGTTCTCAATTTCTCGTCTCATTTCTTCCTCTCCTCTTCTTAATTAATTACCCTAAACCCTTTCTTCCTCTCAAACAGCTTATCTTAAAACTTCCACCGGACTGGACTGATTATTATTAACGCGTAATTATAGGAATTTGTAGTTTAACTGAATCAAGATTTTTTTAATTTGTGTTTAATACATGTTTTGGAACAATTTTCTCACAATTCGAACATAAATTTGTCCAAGATTCAGATAATCAGTGATATAAATAAAGCTGGACTGGCCGATCTTGTCAAAAGGCATTTACTTTGAAGGTGCAAGACGTATGCAAATTCAAGGAAAAAAAATTTAGGGTTCAAATATGGTTTAAAGATTTAAATTTGGAAGGATAGTTTAAATTTGATTAGTCGGTTTATTGAATGTTCGAATTTCGTAAAATGAGTACCAGTTAGGCAGTAGAGGGGCTGCATTGTGTATGATTTGATTGCATTTGGTTGGCAGTGGTAAGAGAAAAAGATGTCTGTTGGGAGTATGGAGAGAGGCTGGATGGTAACAAGGTGATATGTAAGTTCTGCCAGAGAGTTCTAAATGGGGGGATCAGTAGGCTGAAGCATCATCTATCCCGCATCCCGAGCAAAGGCGTGAACCCTTGCAGCAAAGTGCGCGACGATGTCGCTGATCGGGTGCGGTCCATTTTGGCGTCGAGGGGGGACCCGAAGGAGTCTGCTGCGCACCGGAAGCAGAGGCCTGTCGAGGTGCATTCCCCTCTCATTATCATGCCTGCCACCAAAAACCTTTTGTGTGGTGAGGCGACGACGACTCCTGTCGCCAAGGTTTATCCGACAGCTGTGTCAATGGTCGCAAACCCCTTGAGCGATCAAGAGAATGCCGAGAGGAGCATTGCGATGTTCTTTTTCGAGAATAAGCTGGACTTGTGCGTCGCTCGGTCCCCTTCGTATCAGCAGATGATTGATGCTATTGGTAAATGTGGAGCGGGGTTTACAGGGCCATCGGTGGAGGTTTTGAAGAGATCGTGGTTGGAGAGGATGAAGGTCGAGATGAGATCGATGGTGAAAGATGTTGAGAAAGAGTGGACAACCACGGGCTGTACTGTGATTGCTGATACGTGGACCGACCACAAGTCTAGAGCTTATATAAACTTCTTTGTGTCGTCGCCCTCCAGGACGTTCTTCCACAAGTCCGTGGATGCGTCGTCCTTCTTTAAGAATGTGAAGAGCCTCGCTGATGTGTTTGACTCTGTAATCCAAGACTTGGGTCCGGAGCACGTTGTCCAGATAATCTTGGACAGCAGCCTCAACTATACGGGACTTGCTAACCACATTGTTCAGAGCTATGGAACCATCTTCGTGTCCCCTTGTTCCTCTCACTGTCTGAACACGATCTTGGAGGAATTCTCTAAGGTGGATTGGGTAAACAGGTGCATCTTGCAAGCGCAAACCGTGGCCAAGTTTATATACAACAACTCCTCTCTCCTTGATCTGATGAAGAAGTATACTGGTGGTTGTGAACTGGTCAAGACTGGCATAACGAAGCCTGTGTCCAGCTTTCTGTCGCTTCAGTTGATGCTAAAGCAGAGGTCGAGATTGAAGCAAATGTTCAACAGCCCTGAGTTCTCGATGAACTCGTCTTACGCAAATAAATTACAGTGCAGTGCCATCATCGAAGACGGGGATTTCTGGAAGGCAATGGAGGAAAGCGTCGCTATCTCCGAGCCTTTTCTTAAAGTGTTGAGAGAAGTATCTGGTGGTAGACCTGCCGTGGGATCGATATACGAACTCATGAACAAAGCGAAAGAATCGATAATGACATACTACATAATGGACGAAAACAAGTGCAAGACCTTTTCGGATATCGTGGATAGGAAATGGCGGGACCAACTGCATTCACCTCTGCACTCTGCGGCCGCGTTTCTGAACCCCAGCATACAGTATAACCCGGAAGTAAAGTTTCTCGGGTCGATTAAAGAGGATTTCTTCAAGGTTATAGAGAAGCTACTTCCTACACCTGAGATGAGACGTGACATCACAAATCAGATATTTCTATTCACAAGGGCGAGCGGTATGTTTGGCTGTAACTTGGCAATGGAGGCACGAGATTCGGTCGCTCCAGGTAATACACGCATTCTTAGTTAGTGACATAAAGCTGAAAGTCGTAACTTGTGTTCATACTGAATGTCACAGGTCTGTGGTGGGAGCAATTTGGCGACCCGGCACCTGTGTTGCAGCGTGTTGCTATCAGAATACTGAGCCAAGTTTGCAGCAGTTACACGTTTGAGAGGAACTGGAACGTGTTTCAGCAGATATACTCAGAGAAGCGGAACAAGATCGACAAAGAAACGCAGAACGACCTAGTCTACGTAAATTACAACCTGAAGCTAAGCAGGGAAGCGAGAACGAAACCGTTTGAAGCTGATCCTATCCTGCTTGATGACATAGACATGACATCCGAGTGGGTTGAGGAGAGCGACAGTCCGAGCCCAACTCAGTGGCTCGATCGCTTCGGTTCCGCTCTGGATGGGAATGACCTGAATACGAGATTCAGTTCGGTTATGTTTGGTGCAAATGATCCCATATTTGGTCTGTGATGCAAGGTGATGCTTGTTGCTGTCAAGATGTATTTATTCTACAAAGAAGTCCTGTAATTATGCAGATATCTTTGCTTTTCTCTAAGTGAGGAATGTTGTATCTTAGTTCAATATTATTAACTAATTTTGGAAATGTCTTTGTTTCAAACTTTATTGTGTGCAATGCAAATAATTAAGGTTATGGCAAAGATAACTAACACAATATAAATATTGTCAAGACAAGAGTTATCCTTAGACAACAAATATTACAAATTCAATAGTTACTTTTATACAATAAACATTGCAAAAATGATAACTAAAAATATACATGAGATAATAATATATATTGTACTTTGTTTTACTATTATGCAATGCAATCTCTAAGTCACAAAGTTCCTTTTAATCTTCTTAATTTCAACTTGCAAATTATCCACAATTATCGAGAGAGTCGATATGTACTCTCTTTTATGCTTAATGGAGATAAAACAGTTTAGGCAAAATCTTCATTCCGTAGTTGCAAGCAATTGGATCGATCATAACCATAAAACTATCTTCTAACATTTTTGTTAGCTCGAGCCATGTACGCATCTCCTGTACCTCGATTCTGGAACTCGAATGACCGAGATGAGTTTAACATTAGTATATCATTTTGATCTCAATCGGTTGGACCCACGGATCAGAGAAAAATACATTTTTTATAGTTTTATCAGGTTTAAAGTAATTAATTTATGATTTCAGTCCCTGCAAATTTTAAAATTCGAAATAAATTATATAATGTATATATAATTAGTTGATATGTAACACTAAATCAGATTAATAATATATTATTTATTCAAAAAACTTCCAATCTTCAAATTTACTTGGAGCAAAAACCAAAACCACATCAATAGAAGGAAAAAAGCAAACACCCAAAGAAAAAAAATTTGTGGAACAGGCAGACGACAGGTCGTCGGCTGACAATAGTCTTCCTCTTCGTCTACAAGTAATCTCCTCCTTTATTTCCCTCTTTCTTCTAAACTAAAACTCTCTTCTAAAAATTCCCCCCCCAAAAAAAAAAAAGAAATTCCTCTCTACGATGGATTACGATTTCAGGAACCGAGCGACGACCTCCTCCCCCTACGATCCGCCGTACCGGGCAGCCCCCACGACGCCGTACGGACAGCCCATGTACCCACGCGTGGGCCAGGGTCAGGGCCAGGCCCAAGCCCAATCCCACCATTTCGGTGGCCGCCACCCTTCCTTCCACAACCAGACATCCGCCCCTTCTGGCTCTTGTAGGCGCCTCTTCTTGTGAAACCCTTCTTCTTGATTTTGATTTTATATTTTGATCTAATTTTTTTTTTGAAACGAAAAGCTGGAATTGGAATCCGAGTCACGTTGAAGCCGGAGTACCGGATCACGCCGCCTGTATGTTCTCTTTTTCCCTAGCTTTTTA
>SOPF01024836.1:0-23111 GCA_012979155.1 Hypericum perforatum | reverse complement strand
AAATTAAAATTTCGGGATAATCTCAAAATTCCCAAAATTTCCCAAAATTTCAAAAACCCTAAATCCATATTTGGAAAAATCCTAAATTTAAAAACCCTAATTAATCCCTAAATTTAGAACTAGAGTTGAGAAGAGAAGAAAACTTACCCGGTAGAACTATGGAGGTAGCTCGAGGACGGTGAAGGTGGCCGGAGGTGGCTGGAGCTATGAACTTCAAGTTGTGATAGTATGACTTGTGAGATAGAGGACTCCGCTCTAGAAGCTGTAGTCTGCCTTAGGAAATAGGAAGTTAGGAACTTTAGTTTAGGTCCTTTAGGAAATAAGGGCCCATGGCGAGAAGCTTACGAGGGTTGGGTTATATATATATATATAATTACATTTTAGTATTTGATATTTTGGTAAAATCTCAAAATATCCCGAAATATCGAAATTCTCGAAATTTTTGAAAAACTCTTGCCGAATAAAATATTGATCTTGAAAATCCCGATCCCAAAATTTCCAATACCAAAAAAAATTCGGAATTCTCGAAATACCGATCCCATTTGCACACCGTAGTTGCCGCTCATCTATTTTCTTTTGATTAATAACTAATAAGTGTAATGCACGCGCAAAGAGAAAAGCGTAACTCATGGTCGGTGTGCCTGATCTAAGAAACGCTAAGAATCTTAATAATTAATTACCCGTATTTTAACGAGGGAAGCAAATCACCAAAACCACAAGCTATAAAAGCTCAAATAATCACCAACCAGCGCAAACCTTTGCTCACTCTTTTACCAATAACAAAATTCCAAACCTTAATCCGAACAAAAATTCCAGAACCCTAATTCCATTATTTCCCCAATCAAATCGAGTATGAGCAACTCCGCCAAATCGAGGAACTTCCGGCGCTGCGGCGACGGCGCCGGAGACGACGCCAACGATGCCGACGCCGATTCCCTCCCTCCGGCGCCTTCAACCACCGGTCGAAAGCCCGCCTCCGCCTCATCCAAACCTAAGAAGCTCCTGAGCTTCGCGGACGACGACGAAGAAGAGGAAGAAGGCGAACCCGCGCCGAAGCCCCGCGGCTTGTCGAAGCCCCCTGCCTCGTCTCACATATTAACCTCCTCCAAAGGTAGGACACCTCAGAGGCTAGTTTTCTCCACTTCCAATGTCCAGTCCCCGGCCGGAACCTACACGAAGGAGACGCTATTAGAGTTGCAAAAGAACATGATCAAGGTCGGGAAACCCCCGTCTGGTGGCAGTGGGAGTGGTTCTCTTAGGCTGGCGGAAGGTGAGGACGGTAAGGAGGAGGAGTCCGGGGGGATTCCTGATGAGCAGCCGATAAAGACAATTAGTCCCTGTGATGAAGACGAGGATGAGGAGGACAGGATTTGGGAAGAGGAGCAGTTCAGGAAAGGGTTTGGGAAGAGAATGGATGATGTATTAGGTGTGAATCGAGTACGTGGATGCAACGTTGTTCCGTCAAGTGGTGTTATGATGCATAATCACCAGTACCAGCCGCAGCTGCAGAAGAGGCATGTGGCGTATGACCCTGGTCCAAACCTTGGTGGTGATAATGGCTCTGAAGCATTGTCTATACCTCAACAGGGTGAAATGGCGATAAAGGCTCTGCAGGACAGCATCGTAAGACTAAAAGTAAGTTGTCTCTTACATTGGAATATCATGCCCAGTTGTTTGTTATAGAATTTTGATGTTTAAATGTACTAGTGTCTGAGAATTTTTTATTCGATTCAGGAATCTCATAGCAGAGCCGTGACATCGCTGAACAGAACAGATGTCAATTTATCTTCCTCGATGATGAATATTACTGCTCTGGAGAAGTCTGCGTCTGCTGCTGGTGAGAAGTTCACCTTTATGCAAAAGCTCCGTCAGTTTGTTTCTGTTCTGTGTGAATTTTTGCAGGTATGAATTCATGCAATTCAACGCCATGCATTTCTGTGTATCATTGTTTAATGTTCTCTCCCTATTGGATATTGTAAAGTATACTATATATCTGGCATACCACGTTTCAAGTGAGAAGCAACTTGACAGGTTGATGTTTCGTAGTTGACATATTAGAAAATACGAAATGAGAGCCTACGGTAAATCGGCTTCTATCTTATTGTTGCAATGCAATAACTACTGTTCTTTGCTTCTTACTCTTCGGAAAAAACGTGTTCTTTGCTGCTCTTGTCTATGCATGTTCAACTTTAGTGATTTTCCGCATCACCAATGATTAAGTGGGCAACCTTTATCCTTTTCTCACTCAAAAAGGCAATCTGTGACTTACTCTAGGTGTGAACTTTAGCTGCTCGCTCGAGTCTTAACTTCCAAATGCTCAATCCTGAAACTTGCACTATTATTTTGCTTGTCACGTAGCTTAATTTTTTGTATGGGTAGGTTTCCTATGATATATTTCCATTGGGTGCAAACACTTCTTTTGTGCATTTGACAACATAACAAAACTATATAGTATAAATCTGTTGCCATGTTCAGCTTTATGTTATAGCATTCTGCAGGGGTTGTTTGTGATACAGGAGCCTTAGAATATCCTTGCTTGCAACTTTGAGCAGATAAACCAACTCATTTATCTTTGGCATGTTTTACTTATTTGTATGTGCTTCCTCCTTTCAGCATAAAGCTCCTTTCATCGAGGAACTTGAGGAAGAGATGCAGAAGCTTCGTAAAAAACGGGCATTAGCTGTCGTAGAAAGAAGAAGTGCAGATGATAACGATGAAATGTTGGAGGTTGAAGCAGCCGTGGAGGCTGAAAAGTTGGCTAAATGTGAATACGGAACCAGTGCAGTGCTTCATGCTGCTACAAGTGCAGCCCAGGCTGCAATGGCTGCTACAAAAAAACAATTGGATTTATCTGTCAAACTGAATGAATTTGGTAGGGATGTGAATCAACAGAAACGTATGGCTGTGAAGCGTAGGGCTGATGCCCGACATCAAAGGAGAACCAGGAAAAAGTTTTCATCCATGGATGTTGATGGTATGGATATAAAAGTAGAAGGAGAATCTAGCACCGATGAGAGTGACAGCGAATCTGCAGCGTATGAGTCCAACCATGAGTTATTGCTCCAGACTGCTGATCGAATATTTAGTGATGCTTTTGAAGACTATTCGGAACTTTTGTTGGTTAAAGAAAGGTTTGAGCGATGGAAGAAGGAATATCCAGCAAGTTATAGGGATGCCTATGTTTCACTAAGTACACCTGCCATATTTTCTCCATATTTGAGACTAGAGCTTCTAAAATGGGACCCTCTCCACAAGAATACAGATTTCTTATCCATGAAGTGGTATTGGCTACTTCACTTCCTATTATTCAAAAGATGTTGCCTTTCATAATCCCGTCGTTTTCAGTTAATTTAATTTGCTATCTCGAATAATCGTGCTTCAACTTCTGGTATTTTAACTTAAAATACATGCTAATGTCATTTTGCTGCTGCAGGCATTCTTTGTTATTTGATTATGGGATGCTGGAAGATAGGAATACTTTAGATTCTGAGACCGGCGATGCTGACATTAACCTGGTACCCGAATTAGTGAAGAAGGTAGCAGTACCTATTTTACAACGCGAAATCACTCATTGTTGGGACATCTATAGTACAAGACAGACGGAAAACGCTGTTTCTGCTACAAGCTTAGTTATCAATTATATTGAAACTTCTAGTGAGGCTCTTGAAGAGTTATTGGTGGCAATTCGCTCTCGCCTAGATGATGCTGTTGCTGCTCTTGTGGTAATATATTATTCTCTAAACCAAATACTTCACCTTCTGTTTTTTATTATCCCAACTTACTACTGCCCTATGACTTGCTACTAATGATGCTCCAACTTTGTAGCTACCAACATGGAGCCCCCTAATTCTGAAGGCTGTGCCAAGTGCTGGTTCAGCTGCTGCATATAGGTTCGGGATGTCCATGCGTTTGTTGAGAAGTATTGGCTTCTGGAAAGATATCCTTGAAATATCAGTCCTTGAGAAGCTTGCCCTGGATGATGTTTTGCATGGGAAGGTTCTACCTCATTTACAGAGTATATCTTCAAACATCCATGATGCGGTTACCAGGACAGAAAGGGTCGTTGCTTCTCTATCTGGTGTGTGGGCAGGTCCCAACGTCAGAGGGGATCACAGGTACTTTAATTGTAGCCGAATCTTTTATTACAAACGAACGTGACACTAATTTGAACCACCTTTATGTTGGTATTGGTCATTTTGTGGTGAATATCCTATTAGTAGTTTCAACTCGGGTGTCTGATTCGCCTCTTGTTTGAATTACTTGTATGCTGGCGTTGCTTATTTATGATGGCGTGAATTTGCTGGGAGTAGTCATATCAACTTATCCATGGATTTTCAAATGTGTTAATTTCGAAGAAAAACTAAATTTTATTTTATTGGTTGGTAATTGGACCTTCTTTCCTTTTTCTTCTTTTAAGTAGCAAGTTGATGGGGACCAATGAGTGCTAAGCCATGTAGTCTTCATTTTTTGTATCCTGGTCAAAATGGACATGATGTCCAAATTTTATTTTAGCATTTACTGAGGAAAAAAAAATCAATTCTGGAGATATCCATTGGAAAATTGTTGATTATGAAATTTTATGACCTGTTGGTTCCTTGTCAAAAGAACAGGATGGATTACTTCCACTCAACTTCCGTCCTTTCTTGTCCCAAAAAAATTGCTTTGTTCTTATAGCTCATCTGGGACATCGGATGTTGTTAAGTCACAATATTGGTTGACTTGAACCTAATATTCGTGTTATTTTCAAATGCACAGGAAAAAGCTGCTGCCCCTGGTTGATTTCGTGGTGTCACTGAGTTGGACACTGGAGAAAAGGCATTTATCAGGTGCATCTGACGAGACCAGTGGGCTCGCCCGTCGACTGGAAAAGATGTTGATTATACTCGACAACTATGACGAAGCTAGGAAAATAGCAAGAACTTTCCATCTTAACGAAGCTCTTTAGCTCCAACAGGATTGAAAAACCGAAGTAGCCGGCCCAGTTCTAGGGGGAAGGATGTATGTATCCTGTACGAAGAACCATCACAACAAATCACACAACCAGATGGTCGACGTCACATCTGTATTTGTGAAGTTCGAGGGAAGCATGTTTTCCACAACTACACGGAGTTAGGCGAAGCAAGCCATGTCTCACTAATTATTTGATCTCAAGTATGTAAATGCCAGATATCAGTGATCTGAAGGTCAGCTTGTAAAATTCAATACCCTGTGCCAAAATCATCAATATGGATCATTATACCTGCCAACTAGTTGGATGAACAAACCAAAGTTATATCCGGTCGTTATGTATTGACCCAAAGCTATGTTTCAGTAACAATTGGACAATAGTAAAACATCATCACAAATCTCGTAGGTAAGATCTGTCGATAGTAGTTTGATTTATGGTTGCAAACATGTTAGATAACAGTTTTCCGCGATAATACTGGGAGATCAGGGTGGCCTAGAAGTCCATGTGCGTAGCCAGGCTATCTTTACAAGGAGGATGGCCAATAAAATCATAGAGCCCGAATTCGATCGAACTCGAGCCAGCAATGTTATGCTGGTTGGAAACATCGAAGGGCAATTTGTTTTGAATTGAAAGGAGCAGAACATCAAGAAAGACCAGTGATCAGGACTGCAAAGGCCTCCTCGTTTAGAGGTACGAGAACTATGGGCTCCCATCGACTAGGGTCAATAACGCACATAACGTAATTTGCAACTAAGCAAAGGAAACAGAGGAGTTCAAACAAGGAAGATGGCAAGAATAAACAAGTGATCTGTGCACAAGCAGAAGGACACCTAAAAGATTGTAACAAGTAATGAAGACTTGTTGCTATTCAGTTGTGCAAGTTCTACCAAAATTACTAAGGAAGAAATGAAAGAACAATGGTAATCAGCTTTTTGTTCTGTCGAAAAGCAGGCGCACAATTATGCAATTTTTCCTGCTACCAAATCACAAGAAAAAAGGCAGGTGATCAGAAATTTTACAAGGGGCAATATACCTGAAAGAAACGCTGGTTTTTGGTATTTTTCTAGGTCACTTTCTTTCTACCTGTTCACAGACCGTTCGGAGTACTTCCGTTACAGACATGGAGGACGCCATTGCTATGGTCTCTGCGCTTGTTGCCGAGTCGTTTCAATCCCCATATTCGAATTGTCCGGTCATCGCTGGCTGTAGCCAGTATGTGAATATTCACTGGATTCCAGCTCACACAATTAACAGCTCCTGAATGCCCAGGGAGCTTCCACAAAAGTTCTCCAGAACCTCGGTGCCAAATGTATACCTTGCATCAAGAGATTCAGTCCTCCCTCAGTTTAAAATAAAGCAAATATTTGTAAACTGCAAAAGCATGCGAATCTTTCGATAATTCAAAGAAGTCCCACAAACCACAGTAACACAGTTAAGCACATTCATACGAAGTTCATATTTGCCTGCCAATGTGCAAGCTCGATCTGCTCTGAATCTTTCGATGCACACAAAAACTTATCATGCCAAAAAGACACACACACCCAGCTGCTTTTAAACCAGTAAGAGATGTTCTTTATAATAAAGAAACCGATTCAGATACTTGTCTACGAGGTAAATAAAGATGTCACCAAGAGTGAGTATGCTAGAGTACTAATGCAATGATATTTAGCAGTACCTGAGAATCCTCACTCCCGCTGGCAATGAATGCTTGTTCCAATCCCCCAAAGCAAGATCGGATGACAAACCGAGTTCGTGTATGACCTTTATACTTGGAGACAATTTTTGGGTTACTTTCGATATTCCATAGATGGATTTCTTGATTAATAAGGTTGACCAATAACATTTTGTTGTCTTTGGACAGCGAGAACGAAGTAATTGCCTCATCCTCTTCGATGAAACTTTCATGTTTCTCAATCCAATCGAACAGCAGTATTGCATTATCCCTACATGTGCTTATAATCCTTCTTCCATTATCAGTTATGGCCATGTCTGATGTCCTAAGGGCCTTATTTCCTTTCCAACATTCCACTTCTCTTCCTTCCAAATCCCACAGACAGATGCTCTTATCGGTCATGCCAGCAAATACTCCCCCGCTGTTAGGGAACCACCCGCAGGACACACAGCTAATACCAGGCTTTTCATATATACGTTTGCATTCTCCCGTATTAACATCCCACCATCTAACCACCTCCTCATGTCCACATGTAAGAAGTTGGTCATCGTTGGGGCTCCATGAGACAGTCAAAACAGGCTTCTGATGACCAGTTAATTTGTACTTCAGCTGCACCTTACCATCCTCGCCTACCTACAATCATCGAGCTTATTCTCAACCAAGACGGCAATGCACCCACTAACAAGTCATCAGCAAGGACCCTAAAGCTATTAATTCAATAATCCATAAATAAAATCCACCTAGTACTGATTACTTCATCACTTAATACACAACTAATACAACGGCACAAGAATTCCTTAGTTCTATTTGCGGGCTATGCCCTGTCTCCTAGTTATAAGTTGGAACCAAGTTTTTTTTATAAGTTGGAGCATATTACACCAAGGTTTTACGGCTACTTGGATGATAGAACATACATTGAAGCCAATCTGCAGAGTGCATGAGGTTTTGACATAATCCATAAACTTAACAACTTTACCTCCCAAATAATTGCCGACTGATCTTTTGACGCCGAGGCCAAATATTTGCCATTGTGAGAGAATTTCAAAAACCAAACTTCATCACTGTGTGCTTCCAATATCTGCATAGATAAAGATAGACCTGTTCATAGTGGACTGCAACACACGAATAAGGTACCACAGTTTTGACATTTGAAAGGGAATCATTTCCTCAAAATGTGATATCGGTTGCACTTCCGAACTAGCCTATACTCCATTCTCAGCAATGATCAATATACTATATAGTAGAACTAAAAACGAGATTTTGGGTATGATTTGTTTCGAACTGATAGCAGATCCTAGAACAAAACAGATAACAAATAAAACCAAACTTCTGAAGTACTCATGGGAAGGGTCAGCTTTCCATGTGGATATCTGCTACTGACTAAAAAATAAACCACATCTGGCAGTACCAACCTAAACACACCAGAGCACCTTCATGCTGGGGGCCTTCTGACCTATGCTCATCACGATTTTGCCCTACCATTTCTACAGAACTATATATATCGTGCCAAAGAAAATATGATGCAGAAGGTTTCCAACTGTGATTGAAGGAAAAGGTTCAAAAGCAGAATAAGTAAAGGAAACAGCGTTGGTTGAACCCCATTTCTCTTCTCCATCTGGTATCCGAGGTATCCAAGTTGAGGTATCTTTATGCAATTGACACCCAAAACATGAGGACAGAATGGTAAAGATGCACCACCGAAGGCGTAACACTACTGATAGCTAGCTCAATAAAGTCATAATAGAGCAGACTCTAGTCAGAGAAGAGATATTCTGATCTAAAGTGAGCAAACGGAACCTCTCAAAGGACTGTTTGGTGCTTAAATAGAATCATAGTTTCTGATGGCTTTAATGAGGTATTGTTAATCCACACCGCAAAAGTTATAGCAACGGGACCACCAACAGAAGAGAGCTTAATGGCTTGAAGAGTACATGAACACATTAACCAAGAACTCTAATCTTCCATTAAAAAAAATTAATACAACATAAATTAGGCGTTCAAGATGTTACCAAGATCACTCCAGACCAGATCATTTGATAGTAGCATATGGAAGAGACATAGTATATGTTCATCCAAATGTTCTTTTCCACCCATAATAATCATACATACAAATATTAACCGCATGAAAGCGGATAAAATGAAAATGAAAAAGACGTTGGATTAAAATCACAATTCAAGCAAAGACAAACTGAACTAGAAATAGAGAGCATCAGACCTGCATTGTTTCAGAAGGAATCTGATTTCTTCCACACTGATGATCTGAGTACAAGGACAGATCACCGTCCAAAGTATTATGGAATACACAACCATCCCTTTGCATGTCAAGTGCCTTCTCAACAAGTTGTTCTAACCTTCTCTCGGGAACTATGATGTTTGCTGGAAGCACTTTCTGCAGCTTCTCCAGAATCTTTGACCTTGAAATAGAACTCTCGGCATCATTACCTAAAACTAAACATCTTGAAGGGGAGATTAAGCAGGATGCCAGCTCGTGAATGCGGTCGAAATTGATGTGAAGAGGCGCAATCTCATTCCTCAGAGTACCCAAGGCAGCAGCAATATTATCCAATCTAAGAAATTCGATAAACTTTTGCTCTAGTATCAAGAAAGATGCTAACTTCACACTTTTCTCGTCCAAGACATCAATCGCACGCAATGTGGCCACACTTTCATCCCATTTTCTGTCAATCACTTGCTGTATAAACAGGTTAACTACAGGGGTGTGCACAGGTATTCCTGATTCTTCCTCTAAAAGGGCCCCGCTTTTTTCATAACCGAGTGAATATAAGGCTCTGGTGATGATCTTGACAAACTCGGATCGTTTGATAACTCCTTTTGAGCCAATTGTTTCTTCATCCCCTTGGGAGGTCAGAGGCCTAGCCATTGAGTCTCCCAAAGAGCACAGAACAGGTCCGTTAGCAGAAGATTGCTCCGAGAAGCTGTCTGATTCCCGTGGGGGCACTTTGACTCGTTTCAAGGGTGGCTCACTATCTTCTGAAACTCCCATGAAATGTCTGATTCAGCCCATATATGCTCTGAAAGAAGTCAAAACTAGAACTAGTTACGAGAATAACATAGATAGCACAGTTATGACAGTACCAAATGCAAACAAGACACAGAACAGCATTAAAAAAACTCAATTTATATCGCACACACCGTCATATTAGGCATATACATACATTTCAAGAAATAATACAGTAGCTAACCCCCATAACTGGAGAATGACGAGAAGCACAAGTACAAGGAAAATGTGAAAACGCAACTGTGAAATATGGAAGGGTTTATCGACCAGAATATTAAAGACAAGACCCGAAACACCAAGTCAGGAATCTGTACCCCCCAACCATATGGCAACTAAACACTTCAATCTCATAACCGTGCTCATATCATACAGAAACTATGAACATAACCCATCAACCTTGCCCATGACACACCCGAGAACTACCTACTACACGCTCCCAGCACCAAAATCCAGACATATCATAACCCAAAACCCATCACGCACAGCGAGAAGAACTCAAATCCCCCTTTTCGTTGCACAGTCGGGACCAGAGAACCAATCGCCACTGCGATTTCTGCAATCCGCGATCAACAACCAAAACAATCCCGAAAAATCGGAAGCAAACAACAGTCAACAGCATGAATCCATATCATCGGGAGCAACCAAGAAGCAGCAACACGTCGAATCGAACTTCTACGCTCAAAAGAACAGTGATCAAGAAAGCAATCATTATCAGGAAAATAATACAAATCAAACAATACAAAGAACCCAATAAAGTACACAGAAACCAACAAAACAAAGGGAATCAGTAAAAGGGTTCATAGATAAGGAAGATAAACAACTACCCAGATGGAAATTCCTAACCAAAGCGCATCACCAAGAGAGAGAATCCCCAGAAATTCCAATAACAAGGAAAAAATGGGATTTTTTTTCTTTTTTTTGGAACCACTTTTTCCCCTGCTTGGTGATTAGTACAAGTATATATAGGTGAGAGAGGTGAATGATGGGCCTCTGAAAGAAGTAACCCTCAAAAAACACCAAAAGTTTTCACCTTTATTAGAGATATATAAAAGGATTAAGCAAATTTCTCTCTTTTTTCTATTTTAATTATTAATTTTTTTTCCTGAGAGTTCTTGTTTTGTTGGGGTGTATACTATATAGGGGCTATGGTTTTGTTAAATTAATTCTTGGTGTTGGCAAGGAAAGGGAGAAAGGGGGTTAGACACATGGAAGGATATTGCATTGGATTATTTTATGATCTCCTTTTAGTTTTCCTTTCCCTTTTCTAAATCTATATGGGTGTTTGGATCGAGTTATTCCCACTAACAGGATGTATGTATATCACTATGTGGTATCATTTTAGGCCGTTGGATGGAGAAGGAGCACACATGTTTAATTTTACGATTGGAATTTATCGGAATTGGATTGAAGAGATTTTTGGTTTTCACATCGAGGAGTATAGAATGGTGCACAATGTGACTTGTAATGGTACATCATAAAATAATTATATATCATGTGACATACCAATTGTAACAATCTGATATAAAATGATGCATCGTACAACATAAAATAATGCACAACAGAACATACAGTAGTGCATCATACGCACACGATGATTTATTATCCATATTACAAAAATGCTATATATGATAATATATTATAAAACCGTCCTAGATAATTATCGATATTACAAAAATGTTAAGTCCGTCGCTGATATTTTTCACGTTGCCTGGAATTTGCCACTCGGATTCAACAACATTGAATCTAATCTCATGTTTAATATATATTTGAGTTGTATACAACTCATGGAAATATTTGATGATATTGTCTTTTAGAAGAATAGATTCAAGAGTTAGAACCATCTAGCCATCTATATTTTATTTTCCTTTTCTCCAACTTCTCTTCTCAATTAAAAAAGTGGGGAAAATGATGTACATGCTTGCTTGCTCGTGCGGACATTAAGGTGAGCTCTTTAACAAAAGAGCTACCTTCATTTGTTTATGACATTATGATTATAAATTAGTGAGAAATATTTTACTTGCTAAGTTTGAGTTACCTTCATTAAATTAAATAGACCAAATGGGCCTGGCGTGCCACGCAACGCCTACGTGACGCATGGCATGCCACGTATGTCAATATACTCATGAGGCGCTTATGTGGCGTGCCACATATCAAACATGTACGCATAGTATACTACATATTATGCCACATGGTAGCCATGCACGCGCGATGTGCTACGTGTTGCCTATGTGACATGCATGCAAGCCTCCGTCCTTCTTATAAAAAAGAGAAAAAGTGGAGTGACTGATTTATAAGTCAGCTACTTAGATTCGTAAGCAGAAAGTACAAATTACATTTTAGTCCCTATAAATCTCAGACTTTGCGAGGCAAAGTCATTTGTGAAAATCGTTCACGTATCCAATCCGTTAGTAGTCGTGAATCAACCGGTGACACTATCTCGTTACAATGATCATGTGGAAACACACGATAACAAGTGAGATTTTTATTAGTTGATGAATTAGTTCGTTAATTATAAGAGAATTAATACGTGATTATGTGTTAATCACGCAAAAAATCTTTCAATAGTTCAATTGACTAACAAATACCAAAATTATTTTGTGTTTGGTGCAAATTTAAATATTTTGAAAAAAGAAAAGAAAACAACGTTTAAATGAGTTAAAGTACATGAATGCTGAAATGTTTTCGTTACCGAATATCGATTTTTGATACATATATTAATACATAGAAAATATCCAACTTAAATTTCTGTTTAAGTTCACTAATTCAGAAACTCACCGATTTATTTAAAACCGAAACATCCAAGAGCGATTAAAAAAAACTGGTATGTCAATTTAAGACACATAAATATCCATCTCGAAAAAGAGCATTCATCACATTGACACAAATTGTTATCATCTTCAAAATGTCCAACATTCAAGTTATCATCTTTAAAAGGTCCAAATTCATTCAAATTATATCAAATTGTAAGCTTTGTATAAAAATTTACTTTCTTCATGTGGACCGAAACACGCAAACCTGACATTAATGATCCATATATATGATATATTTACAATTGATGTTAAGCAAATATAATGACTAAAGAGGTTGAGTCTGTGAAGGAAACACTCATAATTATTCGCACAGATTAGTTATCACATTTCTTTCCTTCTTATTAACTACAGCAGTCTATAAAAACCATGTTAAAAAGCGAAGACACTTATGGGTTTGATACTTTGATGGCCGGTAGAATTAACAATTGTTTTAACAAATATAATAAATCGATGTATAATTAACAATTAAAACTTGATATATATATATATATATATATTAATTAAGTTAAAGTTAATCTCTCAAAACGGTCCAAGGGCGAATGTCGGTGAAATAGTTATGATTAAAGTTGAGTTTTTTTTTTGGGAAGAGACTGAAGTTGATTTTTTTAGAAGGAGAAATAAGTTGATTGGTTGATAAGTTAATTGTGGAAAGGAAAACGCATTAGACACTCCAAGGAAAAATCTCTGCTGGATTCTTACATTGCCGTACAAGTCTCTCTGATCAAGCCCATTACAAACAACATTCTCTAACTACTAAATTTATTGGAGGATCAGTAATCGCAATTTTGTGAATGAAGTAAATCACACCATAATAGAAATGGACCAAAATAACAATGATTAACTGATGAAAAATTTATTATAGATTAACTGAATATTTAAATTTTAGTATTAAAAACATAAAAATTAAAAATAAATATTAAAATATATTTATAACTGTTCAAAAGTTAAAATGTAACTCAATTCCTTGAAGTAAAATTAGTCGTATCCATAAATTACCTCTAGGGGATATAAAGAAGATAAATTAAAAAGTGGACAAAAACATTGGGATTATATGTTTGGGCCTGTTGGGCCACAATCCAGCGCAAAGAAAGTGAATTAACCAACAAGAATTGAATAATTCATAAACATCCATCAACCGCCATTTTTATGCACTGCAGTTGCACTTGTACCAGACATTCAAACCCCCAAACTAACTACCATTCCTTCCTCTTTCCTCACGAAATCAAAAGAAAGGAAAACACAAAAAAAAAAAGCTAAAGAGGACACTAACCTAAAAGCTTGCTCTTTGATCATTCCAATTCCAAATTCCCAAAAGGGTATTGCTTCTTTGGGTTTGCCAACTCCAAAGATCCCATCTTTTTTTTGTCCGGTAAGTTAATGTTAGCTTTTACCCTGAGCATGTGTTTTTGGCTTGTTTAAAGCAAATTAAGACACGGTCATAGGTTAGATCTTGAGAATAGTGGAGATTTGGAATGATGTTAATTCATAGTTGGTCTTATGGAAATATTTCTTTTTCTAGTAGCTGAAAGGTTGGCTTTAGTTGAGCAGTTGTGGGTTGCATCTTATTACCAAGCTAGAGCCTTGTAGGAGAGAGCTTAATGATTTGTCTTAAGAAGCAGTTGCACAGTTCTGTGATCCTTGGGAGGCGATCAAATGGTGTTTACAGCATAACAGGCAAATGTTCTTATCCTTGTCGTGGTTTCAGTTCAGGGTCCGGTTTACATGGCTGGCACTAGCAAGAGATTCACCAACCGACGTGGTCGTGAAATTGAGGAAGCATTCCTGGAAAGTGCGCCGCTTCTTGGTGGATCGGTTGATGTGGCTGGGAATTCTGAGAGAGCTTCCAGATATCTTGTGCAAACTAGTAGTCCATCCGATGGGGGTCAAGTTCGGTGGTACTATACCAAGGCGCCTTTGGCGATTGGAGGTAATTCCATTCTGTTTGTGTAGGAAAGCACAAGAATGTCTAATCTCAGCTTAATTTAGTTCTCGACTCTGCTCTTTCAACTTGCATTTCTTGGTCTGACCTTGGTAAATACTCGACTCGTTTGGTTTCTGATGTCAATTCATCTGCAGACTTTTATTTCTTTTTATCTTGTGTTGTGAATGTTGGGTTTCCAGAGAACACATGGGTTTCTCAGTGACTTCTTCGCCCTTCTGGCTTCTGTCTTTCGCAGAACTAGCTGCCTCGGTACCTCGAACTGAAGTTTTGAGGAGAAAAGACTTCGTTCGTTTGGGAGTCAGGGACTCACTAGCCCTGGAGGCATTTTTCTTGCAGGTTAGTCCTTATCTTTCCTGGTTTAAATATCAAATATTTTGGCAAGTTGCTTCCTACGACTTACGGCTCTATGTTTCACTGAAAAGGTTGCTACAAGCAGCAGCTTATAAAAATTGTTTTGCAAACTTAAAATTCAGACAGATCTTCAGGGACAAATTTCTCATTATCTTCATTATGTGCATCCATGTGATAGAAAGAGGAAGAATTGCTGTCGTACTGGTGGAAAGAGTTTGCTGAAGTCTATGAAGGCCCGAGCAGCAGGGGCAATCCAAGCGTAAAGTTGGCCAAAAGTGCTAGTGCATGCTCTTCAGATGCTACTTCAGCTCAAATTGGAAAGGAAGACGACAGAGTTGGTGTCCCAGTGAAGGGAGGACTATATGAGGTAGGTCATCTTGTGTTTTTTTTTTAATTTTATTTTCCCTTCTTTTTTTTATTGGTCAAAAGCATAGGGGTCCTAATGTATGATTGATTCCTATTAATCCAAGTTGCCATCAATGGTTCATGTATTTTGAAAATTTGGATTTATCAGTCAGAATTGTATGCCAGAATTGCGAGTCTGAAGAGTATGAAATAAAACAGGAGAAATTCATTGTTGCAGGTAGATTTAGAGAAGAGGCATTGTTTCCCTGTTTATTGGAATGGAGAAAATCTGCGTGTTCTAAGAGGCCATTGGTTTGTCTGCAAAGGAAACCATTGGCGTCCAGTTCGTGAAGATATCGCTGAACAGTTGGAAGTAGCATATCATAACAAGGTTAGTCTGATTCAGTCAACCTTTTCTCTGCTGTATATGGCAACCGAACTTTCATAAACACTCGAACGGATTATGGTTGACAAGTTTGGAATGACCTTCAGGTCTGGCACCATAGGACATTTCAGGAATCAGGACTCTATGCAGCGCGCGTTGATCTACAAGGACCCACGCAGGTGATTTTACATATCGCTGAAAGAGGGATGCAACCCTCAGTTATTCGGGTACCTAATTAGACTTGCTCCCTAACAAGTCCCATGTTTATTTATTCAGGGGCTTCATGCGCTTTTTACAGGAGAAGATGATACTTGGGAAGCTTGGTTAAATGTTGACACTTCAGGATTTTCGAGTGTATTTGGACAAAGAGGGAATGGTATGAAGCTAAGGCGGGGTTACGCCGAGTCACCATTGCACAAACCAACTCAGGTTTGTGTTATATATAGGACGTGCCATGAGAATTTTCTGATTTTAATCATAATTCGTTCCCATTTATATATAGGACGAGTTACGCCAGCAAAAAGAAGAGGAGATTGATGATCACAGCTCACAGGTATTGCCAAGGCACATTCTAAAGTTCTTTTTTTTGCCTATTTTCCTCAGCTATCCTCATCTTCCGTCTCTGTGCTTTCTTGTTAAGCATTCTTCTGTTACACATTGAAGAATTTATACAAAATGGATAACATTGTTCAGATTATAATTGATTCCAATGGCCTAGGTTCCTGTGCGACACCTAGTCTTCATGGTTCATGGTATTGGTCAAAGATTAGAGAACTCTAATTTGGTTGATGATGTCAGTGACTTCCGTCGCAACGCAGAGATTCTCGGGCCACGACATCTAACTTTGCGTCAGCGTTGTGCTCAAAGAGTTCTCTTTATACCATGTCAGGTAAAATTATCACCTGCTTGTTTGATTATTTCTATGTTGCCAATGCTTTCTTGCAAGTACTAACAAACTAATGTATTTCCAGTGGAGAAAGGGTTTGAAGCTTAGTAGTGAAGCTGTCATGGATCAAATTACTTTGGATGGTCTTCGAGGGTTGCGTTCAATGCTAAGTGCCACTGTTCATGATGTGCTATACTACATGAGTCCTGTTCATTGCCAGGAGATTATAAATTCGGTAAGGCAGTCCATGTCCTATACTAATTGTGCTATACTATCATTTTAGTATTCAAATAACGAAAGTAGAGATAGAACTTTAACTATCAAATGAAACTTCTTCCTTCAGGTATCTAACCAACTAAACCGGTTGTATTCGAAGTTTCTGCTGCGGCATCCTGGTTATGATGGAAAGGTATGAAGATAATTTTATCCTTGTTTCTTGGTTGACCATAAGTTGTAATTTTCTTAGATCAGTCTCAACTAAACTGGTGCTAGTGTGTTCCTAGGTTTCCATCTATGGTCATTCATTGGGAAGTGTCCTCTCTTTTGACATCTTGTGCCATCAAGACCAAGAAATGAACTGGTTGTCAGCTCCAGAGGAATCATACCCTGAAGAATGTGGAGTTGAACATTCTTCCCTCAATTTGGATACTCGATTAGGAAATTCGAGCTCCACTGTTAATGATCAAATGCCAGATACGAGCATGGGTATCGAATCTAGCACCCCAATGCATGAGAAGAGATTAGATGACGAAGCTTCTACGAGCATGGATACTATTGAATCTCACTCAGTCCGGACCACTCTAGCGGATGAGAGTGCAGATTGTAGCAAAAATTCTGTGGACGACATCGCAGTGGAAGCAATTGCAGGAGACAGTGCCAACGAGGCAATGGCTGAGAACGAAAGCAAAGGTGCTACGGATAACGACCGAAAGATAGCACTTCTTAATGAAGAGGTGCCAATTCTTCTGAATATTCCTCATTTTGGCTGAATTTCTTGGTTGTTTATATCTAAAACTGTCTCCATCTACCGAACCATAGCATATTTTAATTCTTAGTTAGTTACCAGCATTTGCATAAGGTGTGCCAGCATGCACAAGCTTGAACTTTAGCAGATTATGTAACGTTTTTCAATGTTTGTTTCAGATAGATCTCTTGAAAACTAAAATCGCTGTTTTTGAGTCGCAATCCAATGAGAGTGATGTTAAAGGTCAGTTTCATCAAACCAAAATAAGCTGTGTTTCACACTGATATCTCGTCTTTTACAAGTCGAATTTCATTGTTTGTGTGCTTGGGCTTCATCTTCACCAAACGTGAAACGTTTTGCAGAGAAGAAAATTATGTCAGAACATCCATCAATGAAGTATCCATCACCAAGTATGAGTGATGGACTGAAGAATTATACCTCAAATATCAAGTATCCGAAGCTTCTATTCGAGGTAACATTGACCACAAAAAGTGCCTTTCCTTAATGAATGGCTACTTATGGTAGCTTGTTAAAGACTAGCTGAGATGCAATATTTTTCCAATGATAAATATGGGAACTTGATGTTTTTTTACTTGAACATATTACTAATGTGCTTGTGTACCAGGTTGACACATTCTTTGCAGTTGGCTCTCCTCTTGGTCTCTTCCTTGCTCTCCGCAATATTCGTTTTGGAATAGGTAAATACTCCCCTTTGTATTGGCAAAAAGTTAACCTTGAAGTCGATGTAGCATAGCTGACCATTAATACTTTGGATGGCAGTACTTGTAAAACCTCTGCTTTTTTTATTCTTTCTAGGTTAGTCGGTAATGTGCTTCTTGATTTCGCAGACACTCCCAGATGCATCATACCTTTTGCTAATTGGTTATCTAATCTGCAGTCAGTTTTCCTTTGTTGGAGCAGGACACGGGCAAACCTATTGGCAGGAAGGAAATATAGTTGAGGAGATGCCGTCCTGTCGTCAAATGTTGAATATCTTTCACCCTTTTGATCCCGTAGCGTACAGGTTTGTCTTAGATACGCACACGATTATTCAACTACACGCCTGATGCACATTCATGATTCATGTATTTTCTTGCAGAATAGAGCCACTTGTATGCAAAGAATATGTGGGATTGAGACCGGTAATTGTTCCTTACCACAAAGGTGGCAGGAGATTGCATATCAGATTTCAGGTGTGCACCTATGAGGTGAAAAAACCCATCTATCTTGTTAAAGGATAGTTCATTGCTCTTACTCTAGTCGGCTTTATGTCCTTCAGGAATTATGATGTGTGTCTAAAACACGCATTAAACGCATAGGATTTTGAGTATGTTTTTATACTTTGGTCATTTATTTTATATTATTTTAGTTATCTTTTGAGTTTTAGGTGACTAATGGACTCTTTATGCTAATTTATAGGAAAAGAGGCAATTTTGGTAAGGAATTATACATGAAGGAGGAGTCTAGAAGGACAGCTGCATTGGAGGGGCATTTTCGTCCGTTTTGGAGCATAATTTGGAGAAGTCTATCAGACACAAAATTGAAGATCTATCTTTTCTCTTTCCGGAGATATAAAAAACGCGTGAATCAGAGTCCGGAAGAGGAAGTTATGGCCAAAATACTAAAGTCTGATCTGGAGGATATTATTGCGCGAATTTCGGGGCAAAATGGGAAATTGACTTTCCTGAAAAGTTAGGACTCTTTAGGACGACCCTTTTAGGTTTTTAGGTTTAGGTGGGTTATATAACCCCAGTAGCTTTATTTTAGGCTCTCTCTCTCTCTCTTCCTGATTCATCGCAATTTCATTCCGTAGTTTAGATTTTATTTTATTATGAGGAACTAATCCTCTTGGTAGATTTGAGGAGGAACCCATGGTTGTGAGGATCTTGTTTATTTAATCTTGTTCATTTTAGTATTTGCTTATTGCTTGTTCTTAATTTTGTTCTTGAATGATTTGCGGTCGTGAATTTATTCTAGGACTCATGTGCCATCGATTTCTGATTAGCGGTTGCAGTTAGGAATTGAACTAGGAGCAAAGTTAATTTAGCGAGGAACGGTTGTTACCAAACTAATTGACTAGGAATAAGTAAGGCTAGTTTGTACATACCAAGGTTTTGAGTATAATCGCTAGGAGTAGGAACATCTGTTCTTAATGCTATTGTCTTATAGTTGCCCTGGCGTATGAGATGATAAACAACTAGTTATGCGGTCGCTGGCTAGTTGATTATAGGATGTTAGTGATCTCTTTGCGGTTGCGGGAGATTTACCCCTATTTGCTAAATGAATTAGATATCCTTAGTGATCCGATGATCGACCACGTGGTATTCTGACCTTGAATCTACCGTTTGTTTTTCATTGTTTTTGCATATATTTATTTTCCTTTCCTTTTCTTAGTTTAGTTTTCTTTCGATCATTCACAAATCTCCCCCTTTTTACTTTCTTTGTTTACTTCGTTAGATTAATCATTTATCGTCCCTCCTTGGATCTGACTCGGTATTTCCACTTACTTACTACAAATTAGTGAGCCGTGAATATCGGTTTATTTTGAAGGGCTTCGACACGCTCGTCAAATTAGCTGAAGATGTAGCTACTCGTTCCCGTAAAGCGAAACATCGATTCATCTCTGTAAGGGTAGGTTCTTTTGACATTTTCTTGCCTGAATGCTTATTACAGTTGGGTAGGTCTGCAGACATTGTCTTACGTTAACGTTAACAGTTGGTTCTTCTCTTCATTGATCTTTAAAATCCTTGATGAACAAGAGTCGAGTCCAGTTGAAAAGAGCAGCCAACACAGATAATTCAGCAGTTTTTCTCCCCCTTGTTATTCGGAATCGCACCTGCAAGTTTAATTTTTTTCATTTCACAATTCATTAAACGTAAAAAATCTTTGAAAATTTTCATCTTTGAAACAGGACAAAGTGCTAACAGCTTGCCAACCAAAAGATCCAGGTACCATCAAAGCATATAGAAGCCTCTGTAATTCATTCAAAATGAAATCTCCCTCGGCTCCAATAAAAAAATGGAGGAATAAAAAACTCGGAGGCTCCTTACTTTGAGCTTTTATATTAGGCAAAACTGATGTCTTTCTTATGCACACATGTTATCTTGTCATACAACAGATGATTCAGAAAATACTGTACGTCGAGAAGAGAAATCTTATGGCGCAATCATGATGGAGAGGCTAGCCGGTGATATAGAGCGGATAGATCACGTGCTCCAAGTACGTTGTTATAATTTTAGACGCGTTATCTTTTCCGTGTTGATATTATTAACTTCAAGGTTGAATGAAGATCGACTGGCTTACGAACTCTAATTTTGATCAGACATTTGCTCTCCTAAAGACATTTGATGGTCTTTCTTGTCCACCTCTTGTACTTGGCTGCTGCTGTTCTTATGTGATGTTTCTTGCTGATTATGTAGGACAAGACTTTGGAACATCAATATCTGCAAGCCATGGGATCCCATACGTAAGTAACTTCTGTTCTGGATAACTCAACCAGGAAGTAGGCTTCTCTCTTCTTTTCTTCTTCCTCGTTCCAGACCGACCAGCCCTTCGTACTTGGAAGATGATTCAAGTTAACCGATATACGGTCTCTTGCTAGGGTGATCTAAGCAATGTAAGAGATCTGTAGGATGTTGTCGAACAATATCGGGCGGAGGCATGGAACCTGTGTGATTTTGCTCTTCTCAAGTTAGTTGTCTGAAACACATCAAACCATGAATCTGTTTTGCAGAAATTATTGGAGGGACTATGATACCGCTTTGTTCATATTGAGGCACTTGTACAAAGATGTAGAAGAATTCGAGACAGGGAGAACCTTGTGAAAGGTTCCGATAAGAGGTATTCATCAAGTAGCATGTTCGAGGAAGTTCCGAAAATGTAACAGCTTTTCGAAAAACCAGTTACAAGGTTCGTCTCTCATGCAGATTTGGCTAAAGCTAGCTACTGGGCTATGGCTTCTGTAGCTTCTCAAGAGTGAAAGGTGGCGACCCGCTAAGGTGTTATATTCTCCACCAAGTGACCAACTGCAATTGAGAAAAATCACGTTCAGAGAGAACTACAAGCTCTGCAGCTATTGCAGCACTATGACTGGCAACTAGTGTGGCAACGGAACGTCTTCGTTCACCGAGTGTTTGGCTCCATAACTAAACTTAAAAGAAAAATGTTCCAACTGAAACTCAAGTACAAGAGCAGCAAACACATGTTTACGTAAATGGGAAAGTTCTTACATATAAAGAGATGGCCTGTAAGCGATATAGTAGAATCTGTATACTCTTTCACAATAATCAATGGTTCATTATGCATCCTAGATTACTCTATTTCTGTTCGTTTATATTTCAAAGATACAAAGTCAAATGGACAAGTTTTGAGTTACGAATTGGATCTTCAGGCGTGTTTTTTGCCATCATATTCTATGCCGAGAGAACCAGATAAAGATATATGGAGTTACGAATTGGCTTGGTGACTCGGGTATGTGATTCTGCTGCCGCCATTACCATTCTAGCCAAGAATTGACAATGCAGTTACTTGGATATTGCCGCAGCAGCAGCTTTAGTTCTTTGTTTCACTATTGATTGAACAAATAATTCTCCAGCCCTATAGGATGATCGAACCTGCAAAAAATGCAAGATGTCAAGATCTAATGGTAAGCTGGCTCGTAGCCTTAAGTTGAGTTAATGCTTTAAAAAATTCAAGAAACATTTGAATGTTGCGTTTTCAGCATGGAGTAAACATTCTCAAGGTAGTCATAAAGTTCGAACACCAAAAAGTATAGTAACACGACTTTTTGTTGCTACAAGGTTTTATTTCCCGGATAGAGAATTCCATAACAAGGGATCAAAAGAAGCACCAAACTTACCAAAGGCCCGCTTGCCACATAGCGGAAACCAATAGATTCTCCATACTCCTTCCAGAAAGCAAACTTCTCAGGTGTGACGTACTCTTTAACGGTCAAATGTAGTGGAGTTGGCTGCAGAACAGAGACAGGAAGATGAACAAACAAGCAAAATTACCCAAGTCCTCCTCTGAGATTTACACAATACTAAAGGTCAATATGGAAATACAAGGATGCCAAGTAACCTGTAAATACTGCCCAAGAGTCAGAATGTCTACATCAATGGCCCTCAAATCAGCCATTGCTTCCTTCAGCTCATCGTCAGATTCTCCGAGGCCCAACATTATGGAGGATTTGGTAGTCATTCCATACTTACTAACCTTAGCATGCTTTAGAACTGATAAACTCTGTTCATACCTGTAGTTCAATACAGAGAGCAGAACTCATCAATATCACATTAAAGGTGGGAACCAACTGGCAGCGTCTTATGTAGAATACAGTTCTGTCCAATTCCAGACAAGATCAAACAATTTTCTCAACCTCCTGAAAATGTAGTTGCACGGATTGTTCCTGGTACTCACCCAGCTCGAGGATCTCGAACAATTCTCTGGAGCCTTTTTACGGTCTCAATGTTGTGGGCAAAGACATCAAGTCCTGAATGCACCAGAACTTCGACGGCTTCCAAGTCCCCTCGAAAATCAGAAGTTAAACACTCAACCATTATCTCGGGCTTGAGATCCTGCAAGAGTGATGCAATCCAATCACTTTTCCAGTGTTCTACTCATCTTTGTAGAAGAGCGCACACAATCAGGTTCAGAATTACTACCTTCATAGCTTTAACAGTCTGAGCAAAATGCCCACTTCCCCCATCCGGTAGGTCATCACGATCTACACTTGTTAGAACAATATAATCAACACTGAAAAGAACAAAGGGAAAATAGTGTAAATTACGATT
>SOPF01024834.1:0-14801 GCA_012979155.1 Hypericum perforatum | reverse complement strand
ATAATCTGAATTTTGAAAGGAGGAGAAAGATAGGGTTGTGTGAGCGATAGATAGAATGTTGGTTGGTGCTGGCCCTTAACGATTGAATTGCTTTATGTTGTTGTGTCTTTCATTGCCCCAGCATTGTTTGCTTGCTACAATTATGAAGATAAATACCACCAAGTTTTGGGGAGAGACCAGAACTATTTTGGCAACTTTTTTAAGGGTAGTTTCATCTAACATCTCATTGTAAAATTATGAAACTTTGCTTCTTGCGGTCATATAATACGTATTCTGAATCTAGTAACTTTCTTGGAAATGGAGATAATAATTCTGTCAAACTCTACGGACAACGTCCCCATTTTTTTGTTGTTGATATATTTGGATTGTTCTATTTGTTATCTCTCTTTATATTTTATATCTAATTGATGCAGTTTTCACCTCTTCCCTTTATTCCTAAGTAATTAGTCAATTCCCATTTTCCCCTTAACGCCATCACCTTCACTATACTTTGTGTAATAGCTAACAGTGGTCTGTCCATACAGCTATCTTCTTGCACCAAGGCACCGAGATGTTTGTTTGAATTCGATCAGATATCTCAAATTATGATTAATATACATGTCCCGACATTATGTGATTATGATTAAAATTTTAAATTATCTTTTGATAATGTACATTTTGGTGCCGAAGGCCCGAAAGGCGTTCAAACTTGGAGTTTTGAGAAAGTGTGTTCAAAATTCTTCAAAAAAAAAAAAATTCTGGCAATGAGTGATATTATATTCTTGCCTTAAGAACAAGATGTATCGGATATTCCATTTACTAGGCTTAAATGATGCTAATTTTATCGAATGGGCCCTCTGTTGGTAGACTCATATATAATTTGGTATTGGGCCTATGTGAGAGGTAGCCCGCAGGTATTTTGGGCTGCATCTTTGGCCAAATTAATTTCAGATTTTTACCTTTGAATGAAAGGAAAAACATATGCTTTGACAAATTAAATAAAGTTAAGGGATCGGATTCAGTCAACGTTACTAGCGTGGTCAATTCAAAGCAAGCGGCTGCTCATTTAATTTGGACTTGATCACTCTAAATAGATTTGTTTCAATCAGAGCGACGGTCTTCAATGGAAATCATCTGATATGGCCCCGCGTCATCATCATCTGATAGAGAAATCTTTTAGTATCGATTTGGGCTTCGATCAACAATTCGACTGTAATTTAATGGCTCATGTCCTTAGGTCTACTTTATATTTTTCTGGGGACGGTGTAAATTTTATTAGAAAGAGATTGAAAAATGTTCCGTTACCTCTATCTGACCCATATTTACATCATAAAATAATTAAGCCATAGTTTCTTGCAAAAATGTGCAACTTTAAATTAATGTGGGTTTGCATGAGGCTAAGGGCTCGGTTGTCGTGTTCCTGACTTACTTACTTGAGGTTAGAATTGAGTGATATCTGTATTCCTCCGTTCTATTGACTAGTGGTGAGTTTAAGATTATGCCTAGGCAGGAAGAATCTGGGTAAACCCAGGAAACTTTGATTTTCTTTTCCTTGGGAAATAAAGTTCGCAGTATTATTTTAAAACAATTAATGGGGTGGAAGGTGGAAATTTACAAAGTTTCTGCATAGGTTGGGGTCCGTGGAAAATAAGCCTACCCTAGTTATAATATAATAATAGAGCAAGCTAACCTGCTGACTAGGGCGTCTATCTATATATTATTTAAAGGATATTAGTTAATTAATTTACGGTTGAATAACGGATTGCAATCTCATAGAAGTCGTCATCACGAAGAAATAAATTCGAGCGGTATATATAATAAACAAAAGTATGAATTGCATGAATAAGACTTTGGATGAACAACCAATTCGGATTAAATTCAATTTACTGTCATTCTGACAAAACTGGGAATAATTGCTCTAGAAAAACAAAACTGGGAATAATTGCTCTAAAAAAACAAAACTGGGAATAATTCCCCCTTGATGTTATTACATATTGAACCGAAACAAGGAACCGATTACATGACGAATTCGACCCACCAAGAAAAAATCCCATCATTTCTCTTCAACTGATGAGAAAACTATCCAACGTATGTAACAACCTATAACCTTTGTCATAATTATGTACATGTAATTAAAATATAATTGTAGAAATACAACAAATATTTAAGTCATGTTTAATAAGGGTCCGGCCTGAACCCTATCAAAACAACAACAACAACAGAGAAGGGAGCCTAGTCGTTCTTGTCGTTGGTTCCCCGGCTTGGCCCGGATGGCGTGACCGTGCCCTTGGGGAGCCTGGTCAGGATCATCGGTCCGTACTTCCGGAGCCTCGGCGGGACAGCAAGACGGCCGGAATGGACCTTGCCAGCTGGGAGGTGCAAGCCATCGTCTAGTAGCCTGGAGGCTGATGAAGACGAAGCTAATATCGACACTACAAGTAATAGTGCCACGAAGAAGATGGATGTCAGGTTTTTTCGTGAATTGTTTGGTCTTATCGTCATTTCGAACTTTTGTTTCGAAACGATACAAATGTTGAGAGGTTAAGAGAAGGAAATGGAAGATTGATTAGTAATTGATGGTTGCTTGCTTGCTTGGTTGGTGTGTGTGTGTGTATTATATATATATATACATGCACATATATGTGTGTGTGTAGTAGTTTAGGGTTTAGGGAAGGGAGAGTCAATAAGGAGCTACATATGAATGAAATCGTCCATTGACAAAGTCAAAAATGAGGTGTTGGTCAAATCAAGATTCACGCGCTGCGTTAACCGAACTGTCACCGTCGTTTATTAGGCACTAGTATTAGTCAATATACCTTCTACTTTTATCTATTCAAAATACACAGATAAGAGTTTCAAAAAAATTAATATTTTTCCCAACTGCCAATTAAATTGAGTTGTGATTTTGTTTTGGATTTTCCGTTCAATATGGATTGGAATTCAGAGCAGCGGAAATTGGGAGTCAATTTACCAATATTAAGACTCATGAGAAAGCTTCTTTGATATTTCTGATGCCAAGTACATTACTATTCCACTGTTGTGATCCATTATATTACGAGACTTGCATGATATTTATGACGTGAAGTTTACAATTTTTTTATTCACCATTTACCATGATATTGATTGACTAATTTTAGGGATTAATTGTCATCATTATTATACTTATTTAAATTTTGAGTAAAAGATTGATTCGGTGAGGCATTCAATATTTTAGTGGGTAGCATTTTTGTTATGTTTTGTTTTATTTTTAAAATTTTATGAATTGACTAAATTATTAAAACTGAATTTTGGAAATTTTTATAATAAATGGCGAGATATGAAATATAAGAAAAGTGGGGATACACGTCACAAGTTTGACTTGTGATATAATTTAGAAATTGCCAGCCGGCTCTTACCCCAGTGCACACACCGCCAACGCGTCGACTTTTAATCTGTGTATTTACCACCTAAATGACTTGAAGACTTCTTGCACACATCACACACACAATTTTTATGTAAAAGATGTCAAAATACTATATCGGCATGTTAATTATCATTTCGTTAAGAAATAAAAAAAAATATTTAGATGAGAATGAAGATCAATAAGATATAAAATTTTGAAACCTAGGTCAACCTTTTAAATGTAAATTCGAAAAAAATAATTTATAGGTAAAGGTGGTTTTATTAATGTTACACCACAAAACTTATTGGACACCTTATAAGCATTATAGTCGGTGACGCCAGTACAACATGAAACTTCCGGAGCAAGTAACCATAACTAATATATGATGATCTACAACTGCAGTCCTGCAAATGTCTCTGTCCTGAAGAGGCCAGCTGCAAGTATGTCGCATATTATTTGTGCCACGTATACTTATATTATACATGCTAATTCCATTAATATTCCAACTCTCCTTGCTCGCCAAGACAACAACATATCAAGAGTATATAACAAAAGAAAATGCCAACTAATAATATTAATAATGTTTTTCAAATTCCTAATGTCTACCTTCTCCAACACAGGAATCGCCACCGTCGCTATCTGTCACGTATTAAATTCCAATGTTAGCTATTTCTTTAAAAGAATAATCTCTATCGCAGAGCACGTTAATTGAAAGAAATTGAGATGCCACAGTCGTGACTTCCGGTGGTGGATGATTGTTCCTGAATTTAATGAAATCCATAAATTAAGAGTTGAGATTTCATATGTCATGGATGAAGCAATCTAACAAGATATACCAAATTTGATTCTATTCATTCCGATGATAAGAGATTTCGGTATTTATAAGAAAAAAATTGAGTTGGAATTTTACAAAAGAAATTCAAATATCATTAGAATAGTCAATCCTAAAAATAGAATTCGATAGTGGTTAATGTAAAACTGAGAAATAGTTCGTCGGCAGCGAGTATTTGTATAGGGTGGGGGCATTCGTCATCCTTGACGTTACTGGAATCGTTCTTAATGTCAAAATAGGATTTTGGTACAAAGTCCAAGTTAAACGATTTATTGTACAATTATTATATAATCACGCATTAATTCTTGTACAATTAACGAACTAATTTATTAATAAATAATTAATTTTACTTGTTGTATCGTACTTTTACAAGACCGTCATAACGATGTAATGTTATTGGTTAGTTCATGACCACAAATGTATCGCATATGTGAAAGATTTTCACGAATAGTCTTGATCCGAGAAATTTGAGACCTTTTGGAATTAAAACATAGTTCATCCTTTCTGGATATGAATAACAATGAAAAACTTATATATCATTCCCTCCATTTTTCTTCTCTTTTATAGAGACGGACGGGTGTTTGCATGGATGCCACATATCATCACGTGATACGTTATGCATGCATGACTATCACGTGACACGTCATGCTAGCATATCGAACATGTGAATGTCATGTGGCATGTCACGTGTCAGCCCAAAAAAATTATTGGGCTTTGGGACCTAATATACTTGACCCAAAATTACCCAATAATATAACAATTCGGTCCAAAATCCAACAAAAACAATACTACCTCGTCATCAAGAATTAGGAGCAAAGACTAACGCACACTTGTTAAAAGTAATTTAAACGACAACTTGTGGACAAAATTTAATTTAGTTCGAGGAAGAATAAAACGATCCTTTAAAGAGTTAGCAATTATTTTTGAGATTCCTTAACCCATGACTTAATCCGTCGAGTGTATTAAAAAACGTACACTTAATAGCATTTACATGCCGCGAACGTAAGAGGTGATGCCATTATTAGCTAATCCTATCTCGAAAGTCTTGAAATTAAAGATGTTTTCAAACATACGTTGGACCCAATGCTCCAAAATGAGAGTGATGGTCTAGTTAAGGCAAGAAGAAATAAGAAGAATGATAATTAATCAATTGAACCTTTATATATATAATATAATATTCTACCGCCCAACTTTGAAAATAAAATTTCTACCGACCGACAATTAAGTTAGCTATTTTGAAAGATTGTTTTACTTTAAACAAAAAGGTATATTCGAAGTTGCTTAATTCAATATGTTAAAAATCAAAAATTTTTAATTGATAAAAAAAAAACTTAAATTTTTTTTATAGAAAAGAAGAATACGGGAGGCATGATTGGAACTTTTTTAATAGAGGGGTCAACAATTTGACATTTGGGGAGGAGGCAAAATGAAAGCCGATGCCACTTTCCACCTCTTTTTTACTCGCTCCTCTCATCTTATCCAACTAGAACCCACAGCATTCCCCTAACAGTTTCTTGCTTTTTCTGGGAAAGGTTGGCTATGCAGACTAGAGAGGCCTAGAAAATATTTGAAATTAAACTAAAGAGATGAATGACGAACCAAACATAAAAAGTGCGGCATCGAATCTAATGAATTCACAATGACAAAAAGACAACATATCAACAAGAATGTACAATATTATTTCAACTATCAACAACTACCTAGATCAACATGTGAAAAAGCCATTTTATGTCATTTTAGTTTAATAAGATATTTCCTGATAACAAATGGTATAAACCAAAACAAAAATCTATGTTAGTTCAGATCATTTAAACGAGTTACATTATTGCCTTACCTTACACTTAATGAGGTGAAACTAATCCGATCATCATTTGATTCAAAATTATTACCATGAAAACGAGGAGGAGGAGGAGGAGACGTCCAAACCTTGTAGTTGACACTTGAAACAATGCACGTAGCGTCAAAGTAATGGAAGCATCGTTAAAAGTAATAACTTTAAACCAACTGATTTGATTACTAACAAGCAAAAGCTATAAAGGAACGTCCATGCCATGTCCCTACTTTAATGGACCTCCTCCTCCTCATCATCATCATTCTACTTTACCAAGTACCTCTCATAAACAACACCACACCACTACATTTGCTATGTTTTGGTTGGTAATGACATGACACTACACGACCCTCTTCATTATGAATATCAAACTATATAATTTATACTATAGTCATATACTCCTTGATCTCACTCCAAAAAAAATCTATGGCTACAAGGAAGCTGAATCTCATGAGAGCAGGAGCAGCTCTTGTTTGGATCATATTGGCTCTTTGGTCCTTAACCCAAGTGGCCGCCAGGACTAATCCCGGCGGCTCAGGTTGTTGTGGAAATGGAGGAGCTGCGACTATGGAAGATTACTTCTCAGGAGATGAAGGTGAACGTGGACCAGGAGACTATGACTACTACAGAAGATTTGGTGATGTCCCTAGTCCGGGTATTGGCCACTAGGCTTGAGGATTGTAATCTTCCAACCATTTTCTATGATACTCTTGTATTTGTCGTCAAATTTACGAATAACGACTAATCTATAGTCGGGATGGCATATATATGTGTGTGTGTGTGGATACATGCTGCTGTATTTATATACGGGTTGGATTTATTTTTGTAATCCTGTTTATTTGTTGGTGGCTTGGTCGCAATGCTCTAGTTGTACAAAGTGTATACATGTAAGTTTTTGTGTCCCAAGGGGAGAGGAATGTAGTAACGTACAAATCTGTATACTGAATTAATGTAAAGCAGATCTTTTTGTTTTTGTTTTGGACTTGTAAATTTTATCCCATTTCTAACAATCAAGACCAATTAAGCAAATTCTTAATCGACCATCTTCACTCCGGAGTAGAAGTCCTCACAGGCCATCATGTGAGGGAAACGAGATGAGATGTCAAGTTTGGCCTTGGTCTGGCAATCAAGACTTGGAGGGAAATGGTTACAAGGTTCCACGGAAAGGGCTATATGGAAATCCCTTCTGTGACATGGCTCCGGTTCACTGTGATGCTCTGGAACACTCGTATCTGGAGGCCAATCCGGGTGTCTGCCTCGGATAGGCAACCTTGGGAAAAACCTGGTGATCAGCCCCCAAGCTTAGTTGGAAGGATGGAACAGGTACTTCCCCAACAGGTGGAACACTGCAACTTCCACGGGAAGAATCCTGTTCAGATTTTTCCTGAAGATTCTTCTACCAAAAAAAAAAAAGGGACAACGTGCTGATCGGATTCCAGGACGACTAGAGGAACTTTCCTCAGGAGGGACTGGCTCAGATTGCAATGGAAAAAACCTGACATGATCCTCATTTCCATGTGACAGCCTGACGAACACAAATCCAAGGGCCCGAGGGCCGAGACCTATCACTGCTACTCAACACTCTCATAAGTTGGAAGATGCCTGTGCTTGAAACCTGTGGAAAAAATCCTTCAGTAGCGTCCACGTCGAATTCAGAAACGGTTCACAGAACACCCGACCATATCACTCTCGAAATCAACAAGCTTGACACGATCCGTCAGGACAGAAGCAACAATGCTCAGCATCCTGTTGCCTGGACCATTGTCAGGCAACCTAACTGTGAACTTGCAGGCAGTGGTACTGTTGCGGTGGCCGGACTTGACAAGGCCTCTCATGGCTGCTCTGCAGAACTCGGATCGAGGCCCGCGGTGCCTGTGTAGATGTGCGTAGGCTCGTAGCTTGGAAATCAGAAACTCGGATGCCCTGTATGGCGAATTCTTGTAGCGTCAATACAAGAGAGATTGGTGCCTTTAAATGCATGGCCCTGGCAACCAATCCTGAAGAAGACCACAATAGGTCAGTTCTTGCTGTAATCAGTTGGTTAAAACCTGAAACTTATATATGAACCATTGTTTGGTTTGATCATAGAATTAATTTAAATGACCAACTTCAAAAAATATTATAATCTGAGCAAATTCCACAAAATGCACGTCTTACCCACATCATCAAGCATGCCATTATGCCTTCTACTAGTTTCAGACATCGAGTTCGTGTTCTTTGATACATCCAACTGAACGAACGAAATACATCAAAATACAACAAACTCCTTACATTAACTTGGGATGGAATTCACCTGCAAATAAGTTGATCAATCACATTAAGAGGACCATGTTCCAAGTCATTGGCGTTGACTCCATTAGCTCAAGTAAATTGGTCTACATGACAGTAACCACCACCAGAAGAAGACGACGACGACGAGGTAAACCCACCAATAGCGGGACAACTACTGTCGTGGATCTCTTGTACCCTCTTCAGACCATGGGGATTAATATTTGGGTTCGTCATTCTTTTCGTAGAAGCCCATAGTATTTTTATTTGGGAAAACGGCCCACAATATTAATATTTGGGTTCGTCATTCTTTTCGTAGAAGCCCATAGTATTTTTATTTGGGAAAATCGTTCGGCCCAAATCAAATATTGTGGGCCAACTAAAGACGTGAGCTCATCCTACATTATTGAAAAATAAAAGAGGCATAAGCCAGTGACTACTATTTAGGATACCAAATCCAAAAAGTAGTTGAAACTTTGGCCCAAGTACTTTTCAAATCTTTGTCGTGGAATCAACTACTTTTTATCTCGCCATTTAGACTTTTTGACAATTTGTTGGTCTTCCAACATGAAATTGGAAGCAAAAAGTTAATTCCAGTAATAGTTTGCATTATAATTCCTTTGCATTTTCAACACTTCCTAGTTAGATTTACAATCCAGTTTCCAAAAATAAGTAGATAGGTCTCTTTTTGGCAAAATAATTTATATAGTTTCTGTCAACTTAGGGCTATATTGTTAGGCTCAGTTGTTCACCTCACATATTGCATTAAATTGTAAAAAAAAAAAAGCAAGTGGGCGATTTCAATTCAAGTGGTTCCGGCCAAGTGACCTTTGGTCCAGCGGCATAAGGGTGGGGAGGGGTTTGGGAAGTCCAGGGTTCGATTCCTGGCGTTGACGTGGTAATAGAATAGGTATTAGTATAGGAACTAGAATAGGAACTCAAAAAAAAAAATTCAAGTGGTTCCGAACCAAAACCGCCTGGGAAGAGAACACTTTAAACCGTGCAACATTCCCCGCGTTGTCGGTGGGTGGGTCCACAACCTAAGATTTTAGATTTGTAAATTTTTCTTCATCTTTTCCCAATGTATTTTTAAATAAGAGGATGTATTTGCACCCACCCAACATATAGATATAATAGATAAATGGGTGAGTGGGGAATTGTTACCTTGTTGTGTTTTTGATTATATGTCTTTACTCATATTTTCAGTCACAGGAGCATATGGTAAATTAATTATTTATCATTGCTTTTCCAAGCTGGTGATTACATGCTCAATTCATAACTGATAACAAATGTTTTACATTTTGCATGCTCTCCCTCGGAAAGACTAGTAAGCAAGCATTGGGATATACAAAATGACAAATTGCTATTATTAAGTTTTTGGTCCATATCATAATTATTAGTATGGTTTTTATTATTGAAATAATTATTTCACCGGCCAGTGACTTTGTTTAAAAGTTTGTTTCAAGAGTCTTAATGATGTTAATTAGAAATCAGAAACTAAGAAAGAGGTAGAACAACAAAAATGATATTTTTAATAATAAAAATACTACATACAAATAGTTGTTAGTACATAGATTAATTAAAGACTCCAGAACTTCCCAATACAAAATTGTTGAGAGCAGCGGAGTGACCATTTGGTCCAGTGGCATTGTTCCCACTCATGTGGGGTGAAGTTCAGGGTTCGACTCCTGGCATGGACATTTCTGATGTAATAGAATAGGATTTAGAATAGGATCTCAAAAAAAAAAAAATTATTGAGAGCAGAGAAAATAAATAAATGTGATGATGGCATCCGAATGGGAATAAGAAATCCTGAAATCTCGGTTTCAGAATCCGAATCACCGGAAACGCACATTTATATATTTATTTTTTTGTCCACATGCCGAATCCGCCTCACGTGTGTGTCACTGTTGTTAATTGGCAGCTGCAGCTCCTCCTCAAGAACTTCTTCACATTTAATTTTTAAATGGAAGAGGAAGGAGCATTGAACATGGCAAGCAAACCTCTATGAGTATGACTTAACTAGGAGAGAGAGAGAGAGAGAGAGAGAGAGAAGAGAGAGAGACGTGGCATTGTATGTAATAAATGAAGAGAGAGAGAGACATAGAAACACGATCCCGAAGTGGAAACAAACCGAAAGGAAGAGAACAAAGATCCGAGCTTTATTTTCCATCTGGTGGCTGCTCGGCGTCGTTTCAATAAAGTTGGCTTCTTTTTAGATTGCCGTTCCTGGAATTTAATCACCAGTTATGGAGGGAGGAATGAGGTAAAGTCACTTACTGTCTTTTTTGGTTTTTAGAGGAGATAAGCTGAGGGAAAGTAAAGGAAAGGAAAGGAACGGAGGTGGCCATTTATCCGAATGCAGAGAAGTGAAGGAGGTCACATGGTGGGCCTGGCCTAGTTAAAGCGGATAAACTCCTCACTCCTCACTCCTCACTCCTTAGTGGGCAAATTTCAGATATTATAAACTAACTGTTGTAAAGCGGGAGCAAGTAAACGGCTCAGCCTTTCCTACTTATCCAGCCAAGTTCGTTCGGAGTCGGTTTGGCCAATAACATTAGAGCTGCAAAGTTCTCCATTCCGAGCAAAGGCTCAGTGTCTTTGGTGGTAAAATGAGCAGCTGCTCTGAGGTTTGTGGAGGAGAGAATGAATTGAATGGTCAGCTGAGCTGTACTTGACACCCCTCCCCCGCTCCCTAACACCACATGTTCCTGTCTCTTTTGGAGGTTAGTAGTACTTGTTTTGACTTGGCTTGACACTCTCATTGTCTTTTTGTTGAATTCTTAGACATGGGCTTTTTCTGTTGTTGTGGAATACCCCTTTTTTGTATAATTTACATTAGTTTCTACCAATCTAGAGAGAGTGAGAGAGGGCCCTCCCTGGAATGCGTGGCCAGTTGGTAATGGAGGTCCATAATGAGATGCGATGGCTGAGAAGAAACGTAACTGTCGTTAGTATCACGTGAATGTGCCCTTCCCAATTCTACTCACACATTCTTCATTGTCTGTTTCCCGTTTCTCCCCCCCTGATAACTTACCAAATAATGGCCGTGAGAGGATGATATGGTGGTTATTACAGTTGGGATATGATTTTATAAGATTGTGAAACCACCTGAACGTCGTCCTTCATTCCTTGGTAGCAGTCGCTTTTGATACCTCTCCAAAAGAATCTCAGGTATTCAATTGCTGCAGCTACTCATCTAGAGCCGAGGTTGACAATTTTAATGGCTTTATGTCTAATCTCTTCGAATGCAAGCTGTTGGCTTTAATGGTTCTTGTAATGAACTAACCTCCCATTGTCCTTTGCATTGAGGTAGGCTGGTCCACATTCCATATGTGGCCATAGGTATGGCCCTCTCCTCTCCCTTGCTTTTATTGAAGGGCAACTGAAGGTCTTTTGAGGGTTGGTCTTATCTAACTAACCCCCTTCCACTATCAACCGCAAGAAAAGGAAAATGACACCAAATCCAACATCTTTCTTTCTTCCTTCCTTCCTCTTTCCCTATTTGTAACCACTACGGTAGTAGTAATAGGGTTTAACAATCTGGTTGACAAAAGGTGAAAGCAACTGACATGTGGGGCCCGCCCGCCTCATGCATTTATGATGCTCCGACTCAGCGGTTTGTCGACTTGTAGCATCAGTTAGGCTTTGGCCAATTCTGCCTCAACAAGTGTGTAGGTTGTGCCAGAAATCAGGACTTGCCAATCAATTCTACCTTCGAGTTCGGTGGGTTTGTCTCTGTTTCTAGAGGCTTCTGCATTTTTTTCAGCTAGTCGAGTTTGGTTGGATATGACAGTCTTAAGTGTCTCTACATGGTTTACTGTAAACTGGGGAGAATATGATTGTGCCCTGCTCACTATCTCCTCTGTTTGTGTGCAATGGCTTGATTTCATGACGAATCCATGAACCAGTCATTGTAATATTGTCTGCTTGTTGCACTACAGATCTGCTGCTCACTAGTCATTTTGAAACAAGGTGGAAACTTGAAGTTTCAGATTAACCGATGGGGACTCCGTGTCTTACTTCTGCAAAGTGTTGGGTTAACTCAAAGGTTTCTGGACTATCCTATGATCATCAGACAGCTGCTATTCTTTAACTTGCGTTGGCATTGCCTATTTTGCGTTTTCGGACTTGCTGACTCCTGAAAGTTCATGTGTGCCTAATTGTACTGCAGAAGGAGTCGTGGAAGACGTTGCTCGTGTTGGCTTATCAGAGCCTTGGAGTTGTGTATGGCGACCTTGGCATTTCCCCTCTATATGTTTACAAAAGCACATTCGCAGAAGACATTCAACATTCAGAGACAAATGAAGAGATTTTTGGCGTTCTGTCATTTGTTTTCTGGACTCTCACCCTGGTCCCCTTATGCAAGTATGTTTTTGTTGTTCTTCGGGCTGACGACAACGGAGAAGGTGAGAGGGCCTCGAAATTTAAATTCTTTTGGTTGTGCTTCTTGATAATATCAATTAAGAATTGGTAAATTAATCCAACAGGTGGTACTTTTGCTTTGTACTCATCCATCTGTCGGCATGCAAAGGTTAGCCTCCTGCCCAATAGACAGGTTTCAGATGAAGCATTATCCACATATAAACTAGAGCATCCTCCAGAGAAGAGCAACTCAGCAATCAAGGCTTACCTGGAGCAGCACAAGTGCTTGCATACTGCTTTGCTGATCTTGGTTCTTCTCGGAACCTGTATGGTTATCGGAGATGGACTTCTAACTCCTGCTATATCTGGTAATGGCCTATGGTTAATTTGCCTTCATTGCGTGGATGTCATCACATTATAACATTTAATATTTAGTTCGCGTGCCTGCAGTTTTTTCGGCAGTGTCTGGCCTCGAGCTGTCCATGTCCAAGGAACGCCATCAATGTAAGCTGCTATTTCATCTCTGTTTGCCTTCAATGTAAGCTGCTGTTCTATCTCAGTGGTGTAATACGAGTCTCATTGTACCTTCTCTTCCTCCGCAGATGCCGTGATTCCGATAACTTGCTTCATCATTGTGTGCCTTTTTGCACTCCAACACTATGGCACTCATCGTCTGGGGTTTCTCTTTGCTCCAATTGTCTTGGCTTGGCTGCTATGCATCAGTGCCATTGGTGTGTACAATATACTTCACTGGAATCGTCAAATTTATCAAGCTCTCTCTCCATATTATATGTTTAAGTTCTTGAAGAAGACGAAAAAGAGCGGCTGGATGTCTTTGGGTGGAATACTGTTGTGCATAACAGGTATCTATATGTTGCTCTCTTCCTGTTTCCTGCAGAATTCATCAATATCCTAAACGACGTCATATGCAGGCTCGGAGGCTATGTTTGCTGATCTAGGCCACTTCTCATATATCACGATACAGGTAATTTTGAGAGATGAAAATCAACATGAAGTAGACTATTATCGTCTTTCACCACCAACATGACTACTGCTGCCAACGGCTAACAAGGATTGCATTTGCACCTTCGCAGATTGCATTCACCTTTCTGGTTTATCCAGCACTGATATTGGCCTATATGGGGCAGGCTGCGTATTTGTCGCAGCATCACAACGATGACCTCCATATAGATTTTTATGTATCCGTGCCAGGTACTATGAGAGCTTAAAGTTGTTGAGTTCATTGATCTTTAATTATCTATCCATCACGCTGTTGATTTACAAGTTAAGATGGGAAATATCTGCTTGCTAACACGATGGTTAACACCTCGAATTGTTCATGCAGAACATCTCAGGCTGCCTGTCCTTGTACTTGCCATTCTTGCATCTGTTGTTGGAAGTCAGGCAATCATTAGTGGAACATTCTCTATCATAAACCAGAGCCAGTCACTTGGATGCTTCCCCAGGGTAAAGGTTGTCCACACTTCTGATAAGATACATGGTCAGATTTATATTCCTGAGATAAACTGGGTGCTCATGATCCTCTGCATTGCTGTGACCATCGGATTTAGAGACACAAAGCACATTGGAAATGCTTCAGGTATGATCTCAAAACTCGCTTTATAACATAGATATGTTAAATTATTAGAGATTGTCCTTGTGCTTGACGTGGTACCGATTCGGGATTGTTATGGTTCAGGATTGGCAGTGATGACAGTGATGCTGGTAACCACATGCCTGACCGCCTTGGTTATCATCCTTTGTTGGCATAAACCTCCTCTCATGGCACTTGGCTTCTTACTCTTCTTTGGATCCATAGAATTGCTTTACTTCTCGGCATCACTTACAAAATTTACAGAGGGCGCTTGGCTTCCGATCCTCCTCGCGCTCTTCCTCATGACCATCATGTTAGTGTGGCACTTTGCAACAATCAAGAAGTACGAGTACGACCTTCATAACAAAGTGTCTTTGGAATGGCTTTTGGCACTCGGTCCAAGTTTAGGAGTTTCCAGAGTTCCAGGAATTGGTATAGTCTTCACTGATCTCACCTCTGGCATCCCTGCTAACTTCTCGCGCTTCGTCACCAACCTTCCCGCTTACCATCAGATCCTTGTCTTCGTCTGTGTAAAGTCGGTGCCTGTACC
>SOPF01024833.1:0-48704 GCA_012979155.1 Hypericum perforatum | reverse complement strand
AATAAAAGTAAATAAGTACTTCTTTGTGCGGATATATATATTTTAAATATGAGCCTGTAGCTGATCTTCTCACTCTCCTCTCTATACACGCAGCTAGGGTTCCCAAACCATGGCCGCGATCAGCCTCGAAGAGATTAAGAACGAGAGCGTTGATCTGGTAACCGCTACGCTTTTCATCTCCGCCTCTCTCTCTTCGTTCCACTTCTTTATAACGGTTTTTTTTTCTCTCGAGCTAGCGCCGCCATTAGAGTAGATCATTACTTCCGTGTGTTCGTCTTCTCTCTCTCTTTTTGTTTCTAAAGTTATATATTATTATTATTTAACGTTACTGAGTTGAAACGTCGTCGTCGTGTTTGAACAAACGCAGTGCGTAGCTTATTTTAGCAGCGTCGTTGTTTAGGGAAGGGAAGTATTAGTTTATTTTCTCCTTCTCTGTGGAGATAGATGACGTACGACGCCGAATAAGCCTGAAGTCTCTGTGGAAAGTGGAAACAGCATCCGGTGCGTTTTGGCTTGTTGGCGGTGGTTATAGATGCTGACCTCCGAATTTTATTTTTCCCTTTTATTTTCTTTTGCGCAAGGAATTTTTTTTTGTTTTATTTTAATTTAGTTAGGGTTGGGGCGTCGAATATCTCAGATTCTAACTCCAACGGTGTAGGTGTACCGTGTACGCCGCTGCCTTTTATTTTTGAATAATTATTTTTTGCGTATTATTTATTTGGAAAGATAATGAAATGATAAAATAAAAAGTAAAATTTGGATCCAACAGAAAGCCCGTGGGTTCTTTGCTTTTATGTGACGAACCAATCACATGACGCGTATCGGATTGAAACGCACGTATCCTTTTTAGGTCTAAAAGGGGGCCCGTCGCTAACAAACCACGGTTTTCATGTCCATTTCTAGTTGACATATTTTTATTCAAAAATAAATAAACTTTTTTTTTTCGTTTTTCATGTCCTTTATTAATTGGCTTATTTGTTTTTCCTCTTTTATTGCCCGTCGTCGTTTTGGTTTGTGTTTAGCGTAGCTCAAATCTGCTGTTATCAGTGCCCCTGCTTTAATGTGTACCATTAGTTAAGCTGGCTACCACCCATAAATACTTATAAAAGATATCGATTTTGAATTATTTGAAATATATTTACATATATATTAGAATAAAAATATTTCATTTGTTTTAATGTCAATTAAAAATTAGATTAGTTAATTCATGATATTTATCTTCGAATAACAATATTTTTAACAACTTATTGAATGTTCTAGCGTGAGAATTTATATGATTTTTTTTTAGAAAGTACCTTATTGTAGTTTTATCAAAGTAATATTATAATGGGAAAATCCGTGAATAACAGATCAACATATAACTCCACAGTACATCTAGTGGGAGAATACTCGAGTGAGAATTTGTATAATCCGTGCTAACATATCGAAATAGGGTCCTTATGCCAATTGTCATTATTCATGAAGATGATGCATAACGTGTCAGATGAAACAAGAATCCATGTTGTGTATATTATTTGTGCAGAAAGTGGTTCATTCCTTTTCAAGAAGGAGAAAATACCGGTCTCGTTTTTTTCAAGAGGCGAAGTTCTTTCATGTTTGAAAAATGCCACATTTTTTTCCTTATAATATATGGTAAATTTCTTGAGAATGAATGTCTATATTTGGAGAGCTATAAGATAGAAATATGTCTCTCGTCTCGATAGTTCACGGCTTCCTGTTGAAACAAGACCGTATTTTTTTTCTGGATGAGGCCGAGGGTTGAGACCGTCTTTGTCCCCTGACCTGAAGCTAATGGACCATTGACCACGATGGCCAAAAGAGGACATGAAAATAAATGTGCTGTTTTCTGCGACGGGTAGACATAAATACCCAGAATATAATATGCCAAAATTTGTCCTTTTTTTATTCAACCAAAAGAAAGTATATATATATTTTTAGGCAAAGTTTTTGTTTTAAGATAAAATTGATCTGTCCTGTCCAGTAGCGACACGGATTTAGTCAGGCTTTGGGATGAAGCACTTGTTTTGTTGTTGCTGCTTTTTTATTCAAATGTTCGAGAGATTTGAGGCCATATGCTAACAATTACTCCCTCTACTTTTGCAGGAAAAGATTCCCATTGAAGAAGTGTTCCAATCGCTGAAATGTACAAGGCAAGGTCTGACCGGGGAGGAAGGAGCCAACAGGCTCCAAGTTTTTGGACTGAACAAACTAGAAGAGAAAAAGGTTAGTTGCTCCCCTGCTAGTGAATTTGATGGCTAAATCAAGATAGTGGGTTGAGTTCTGATATTTAAGCGGACACTTGGATTTGGTGATCAGGAGAGCAAACTTCTCAAGTTTCTCGGGTTTATGTGGAACCCATTGTCATGGGTCATGGAAGCTGCTGCTCTGATGGCCATCATTTTGGCCAATGGTCAAGGAAAGCCCCCGGATTGGCAAGACTTTGTTGGGATCGTCGTCTTGTTGTTTATCAACTCGACGATCAGCTTCATCGAAGAAAATAACGCTGGTAATGCTGCAGCAGCACTCATGGCTGGTCTTGCTCCAAAGACCAAGGTGACAATTTCACTAAACTAACTCTGAGCTTCAGATTTTGGATCTTGAAGTTCTTTAATTTGACTTTGGTTTTATTTTGTTTTGTCACAGGTCCTTAGGGATGGTCAATGGAGCGAACAGGATGCTTCGATATTGGTCCCTGGTGACATTATAAGCATCAAATTGGGCGATATCATTCCAGCCGATGCACGCCTTCTGGAGGGTGATCCTCTGAAGGTTGATCAATCTGCTCTTACTGGCGAGTCACTTCCAGTTACGAAGAATCCTTCCGATGAAGTTTTCTCTGGCTCGACATGTAAACAAGGTGAGATTGAAGCTGTGGTGATCGCCACTGGTGTACACACCTTCTTTGGTAAAGCTGCACATCTGGTGGATAGCACCAATCAAGTTGGCCATTTCCAGAAAGTCCTTACTGCCATTGGTAATTTCTGCATCTGTTCCATTGCTGTCGGAATCGCCATCGAGATCATCGTCATGTACCCAATCCAGCACCGCAAGTACAGGGATGGAATCGACAACTTGCTGGTTCTGTTGATAGGAGGAATTCCTATTGCCATGCCAACTGTTTTATCAGTCACAATGGCTATCGGTTCACACAGGCTGTCTCAGCAAGGTGCTATTACCAAGAGAATGACTGCTATAGAGGAAATGGCTGGCATGGATGTTCTCTGCAGCGACAAGACAGGGACACTAACCTTGAACAAGCTCACTGTTGACAAGACCCTCATTGAAGTGTTTGTGAAGGGTGTAGAGAAGGAGCACGTCATCCTTCTAGCAGCAAGAGCTTCAAGAACAGAAAATCAGGATGCCATTGATGCGGCAATTGTAGGAATGCTTGCAGATCCTAAAGAGGTAATATATTCTCTCAAACTTTAATTTTCTGCTTTTACATTGCAAAACACGTGGTTTATTGATGCATAAAATCGTATCACTGGCGCAGGCACGTGCGGGTATTCGAGAGGTTCATTTTTTCCCATTCAACCCCGTGGACAAGAGAACTGCCTTGACATACATCGACTCTGATGGAAATTGGCACAGAGCTAGCAAAGGTGCTCCTGAGCAGGTACTCTTGTTACTTTCTCCTTTTGTTATCCGGACCATGTTAAACCTGACACAATCCAATTTAAAATCATTTTCACAATATTTTTCATCGTTTTGGTACAGATATTAAACCTCTGCAACTGCAAGGAAGAAATTAGAAAGAGGGTTCATGCAGTGATTGATAAGTTTGCTGAGCGAGGACTTCGTTCGTTGGCTGTAGCTAGACAGGTATGAAATTAGTTTCTGCTTGTGAAGTTTTTGCAAATATGTTTCAACTTGGTTACCAACTGTAATGCTGTATACGCAGGAAGTTCCTGCAAAAACGAAAGAGAGCTCAGGAGGGCCATGGGAATTTGTTGGTTTGTTGCCACTTTTTGATCCGCCCAGACATGACAGTGCTGAAACTATCCGAAGAGCGCTGCACCTTGGAGTTAATGTTAAGATGATTACAGGTCAATATTTGTTTCTTTTTCAAGGAATGTTTCATTGGTTTTGTTTTTTACTTTTTAGTGCTTGGAATTGAAGATTGTGTTTCCACTGTGCAGGGGATCAACTTGCTATTGGAAAGGAAACCGGGAGAAGACTTGGAATGGGGACAAACATGTATCCATCTTCTTCCTTGCTGGGACAGGACAAGGATGCTTCAATTGCAGCCCTCCCTGTAGATGAGCTTATTGAAAAAGCTGATGGGTTTGCTGGTGTTTTTCCTGGTAAGTTTTTCTCTAATGATAGTCCATACTTCAGAAATTTTTACAATGGAATACTATTTGATCTATTCTTAGGAGACCTGTTTTAGAGTGTCAGATTGACAATTTGAAATTATTCTGTCTTCAAGTTCCCAATTTTTCATTCTCGCCTTCTTTCATTTGTTCACGCACCACTCGTAATATTATTTTGTAGAACACAAATATGAGATAGTTAAGAGGTTGCAAGAGAAGAAGCACATATGCGGAATGACAGGAGACGGTGTCAACGATGCCCCAGCTTTGAAGAAGGCAGATATTGGAATTGCGGTTGCTGATGCCACAGATGCTGCAAGAAGTGCCTCAGACATTGTTCTTACCGAACCTGGCCTTAGCGTTATTATTAGTGCAGTGTTGACCAGCAGGGCTATCTTCCAAAGAATGAAGAATTATACTGTTAGTTTACCTTTTTATCTTCCTGTTGCAAGTGCCTATAGTTTCTGCATATTTTCCGAGCTCTGACTCATTTATATCAAACTTCTTGCAGATATACGCTGTTTCTATTACCATTCGGATAGTGGTAAGTGCAGAACTTCGGTGCTGAGTTCCTATTTTCAATTCGGCTACAACTTATTTTGCTAATTTTGTCTCATAATTTTTCAGTTTGGGTTCATGTTCATCGCCTTGATATGGAAGTTTGATTTTTCTCCATTCATGGTTCTGATTATTGCCATCCTGAACGACGGTGAGATTTAGACCATCTTTTTATTATGCAACTGTTTTACTCTTCTTCTGGAACTCCATGACTTAAAAGTTTCAAATGAGTCTGAAACCGTTAATTTTGCAATGGCAAGGTACAATCATGACGATATCAAAGGACAGGGTGAAACCATCTCCACAGCCTGATAGTTGGAAGCTAAAGGAAATCTTTGCTACCGGTGTTGTGCTCGGAGGCTATGAGGCCTTGATGACTGTTATATTCTTCTGGGCAATGAAAGAAACCGACTTCTTCTCGGTCAGAACGATCTGCTGCACTTATCAAACTCCCTTATCATTTAGGATATTGAAGAGTATCTAACATCGAACTGATGAATGGATTAATGCAGGACAAATTTGGAGTCAGATCATTGCATACCCGCCCAGATGAGATGATGGCAGCTTTATATCTGCAAGTGAGTATAATAAGTCAGGCCCTCATTTTCGTGACGAGATCCCGCAGCTGGTCGTACGCGGAGCGCCCTGGATTCCTTCTGGTCATTGCTTTTGTTATCGCTCAGCTGGTGAGTCTTCGGACCTAAAGTACAGCTCCCGAGTCGTCTATTTGATTATGTAAGAATCTGGTCACTCCAGTTTCTTGAAACAACTCGGCATATTCATTGCAGATCGCAACCGTCATAGCAGTTTATGCTGATTGGGAATTTGCTCGTATCAAAGGAATGGGGTGGGGCTGGGCAGGCGTCATCTGGTTGTACAGCTTGGTAACTTACATGCCTCTTGATCTGTTCAAATTTGCAACCCGTTACGCCTTGAGTGGAAAGGCCTGGGACAATCTTTTGGAAAACAAGGTATGTTTCCTATCCCCAAAGAGTAAATCTCTGTTTTCATTTTCACCTACATTTCATTGCTTCTGTTAACTGCTTGCTCCTGGAATTTGAACAACAGACTGCCTTTACCACAAAGAAAGACTACGGAAAAGAAGAGAGGGAAGCTCAGTGGGCCACGGCTCAGAGAACCCTTCATGGACTTCATCCGCCGGAGTCGACCACCTTCTTCGCCGACAAGAGCTACAGGGAACTCACCGAGATCGCTGAGCAAGCCAAACGAAGGGCTGAAATGGCAAGGTAAACCCTGTTGTCTCGGAGACCATATCAAGCTTGCTTCTTCCAGCTTAATAGTTCAACAAATAGATCTAAAGCATGCTTCTCTGGTTACTTGCAGGTTGAGGGAGCTGAACACTCTGAAGGGGCATGTGGAATCAGTGGTGAAGCTCAAAGGACTCGATATCGACACGATGCAGCAACACTACACTGTCTGAAGATACCTGGTAGTTCATTTTTCTAAGATGTCGAAGAGGGGCTGAGACAGATTACTCTAGACTAGTTATGCTTACCTCAAAAGTACCCAGGACAGACTCCTCTAGATTAGATAATATTCCCTCTGGCTTGAACAATTGGGTACTCTAGTTTGTATTGACCATTAAAGCGCACAAATTTATGTTTTAACCTACTATTTCGGATCCTTCTGGAGAAAATACAATCATCATAAACTTATGTTCCCGGGTTCACTCGAAGGCTTTCAAAACCCTGTCTGCTAAACCTAAAAAAAAACTCATGGTCATTCATTTTCTATAAATTTTAGCCATGTCTTCAATCTATTTTTTTCTTTTATGATCACTCATTTATACTAAGTTATTCTTGTGCGGTTACTACTTATATTATAAATAACTTTAAAATTTCCAAAACATCTAACTCTAGTCATCGTTCCTTCATCACACCTCGCTCTACTTTTTCTCTCTCGGCCACATTGACGTCGCCTCCCATGTGTAGATGCATGCTTGACCATATAGGAACACGCATATGACATACTTCAATGCATGGCCTAATTTTACTAATGAGTTGTCCAATCTCTCAACTTTATAGTAAAGTAAGTTGGGTTGGAGCTCTAATAGTAGTTTGAGATCAAGTTGCATAATGAAGGAGCGGCAACAAATGGGACTCTATAAAAGGTGAATTATTCCGACAATGTTATATCAATGGGCCTACGTCTCCTTGTCGATAAGATAAAGAAAGGGAGAGAAGAGAGAAAAAAAGAATGAAAGAGAGCGTCAAAAAAATTATAATTTGGGATGTTAGTAATCATAAATGGTGACTTAATAATATATTCGTGATCATACAAAGATGACTTAATGTGAATATATATGATCATACAATAATTAATATAGATTTGTGCACACAAAAAATAGCCAAATGTTTTATCACATACATTAGCTGAATGTCCTACCCTACAAAAGGCCGAAGTTCTCGAGTTATCTAGCCATTACTTTGTATACACAAAAGACGTCTCTCTACCAAGATACCAGGATTTTATTAATAAGGAAAACCAAGATACCAGGATTGTAGCTATCAACTAGCTGGGGCTCTTATCCGGAAATATCTGCTGGGCAGCTTGCGGCAAATTTAGTACCAGTTCTGCATAAGCTGAGAGCAAGGAGGAATCATCAGAAGAGTAATGTACGCATTGCATGCAAGTGGGGTTCACGACGGAACTCACACGAGATTTTTTGACCTTAACTAGTGATTTCGATTATGATGCCGAGATAAAAACCAGTTGCGAGAGAAAAACGCACCTTCCGGTAAACTCATAGTTCGTAAAGCATCCTCGGCGTAGGATAGGCGCGCCGGGTTAGGGTTAGTTTCCACTAGTTCAACTCTCTTGGAATGATTGATTGGCCATGCAAAGACTCTGACTTTATTGGGGAGTACAGAGATGAGATCTGTGTATCTGAGGCTGACTGTTATCTTGCTGTAGCATACATCAGAATATTAGCTCGTAGAAAACCAATAAACAAACCTAGCCATGAAGTCCAATCAGCAGATAAAAAATTATTAATTCTATGTTTCAAATTTATAAAAACGAAAAATCCACAGATTATATGATTGTTGGAAACTGGTCTAGCATGTAACTACTTCGATGACCCATTTGCTACTTGTTTTTTGCCGGAATTTTTTATTTATTTTATTTAACCTTTCTTATTGAATACAAGACCTTAGAAGTGTTCACAGAAGTCGCCAACACACCAGAACAAAGGTGGCAGAGGACAACAAGAAAAAACTAACAATCTACTAACGAAAAGTGGAACGGAGGATAGTAGCACCTCAAAGCATAGATAATGGAACAAGAAAAATAGAACCACGTGTTTCATAAAAAAGAAAAGAGGCAAAATAGTGAAAGAGAATTATATGTGAGAAGCAATGCTAAAGCTGTGTACCCACCAGTCAACGTCGTCCAAAACAAATTCTATCAAATGGTACGGAAGGCTGTGATAAAGCTCTCCTATTTGATTCCCATACAATTCTTTTATTAGTCGAACCTGTTATAACAAGCAAGGTTAGACAAAAAATTCAAGTAACATGTTCGGTAGCAAGCACCGTGGGATGACAACTATACCTGCTCTCTCCTATCCACATAAGCCTGCAACATTTCTCCAAGATGATCTATAAATTTCTGAGACATCATTAAGAAGCGGATTTTAGTGTTAACGTATTAAACTTTTAATCAACAAGGTAAGCAAGGCTTACAATGGTATTCGTTGAGAGGAACTCATTTTCTGTTGCTCGTATGGGCAAAAAGAACGGAACTGTGTGTTCATGGACGGTCAACCTTTCAAGAAATGACTTGCTTTCAAGCACGCAGTGGTACAGCTCACATGGTTCTCCTATAAAGTCAGAAGCAAAAGCACTACAAAATTAGATTTCTTCGTTGCAGACAAGTCTAATCGATGTATACGAGTTGAAAAGCAATTGATTATGTATTCATCTAATGCTACACTAACAAACTTCCATGTCGGATCCTTTTAAAGTGGGTCATAAACTTATATTTAACAATCTAAACATCAAATTAATTTCAACATTGGTCACTAAAAGATATTAATTTCAACATTCTTGACCACTTGCAGAATCCACAAGAAGACAGAAACCAGAAGTAAAAGTTTCAAATGCTTAGATGCAAATAATGAATCATGCATACTGGTAACAAAAAATTTGATTATAAGATAATTGCACGAATATTGGCCACTTTTTTTTAACAGAAAATATAAAAAGACCTTAATATAACTTTTAGTTGCAAAAGGTGATTAAAACCAGTCAGAGCAATGGACCTGCAAAAGTTGTCTCATATAAAATTCCAATTCTTGCTCCTTCCAAGCAACAAATAACCTGAAAGCAGGAGGAGAAGTTTAGCAGCTATTGGTAGTTAGATCAGCACAACAAACAACAGAGGTACCAGCAGAACAAGGAATTAGATTTTGCATTCACAAACTGCACTAGGGCTAGTCTCCTGTTCTTTATTTCTTTAGTGCACAACTGAGAGTTGATCAATCTATTTATCAGCCAATTCCAATATTTAAAGGGGGTGGCGTTAAAGTCCACTGGAAATCCGAAAGACTACAACGAACCCTTATAGGTTAATCTCTCACCGATCAGCACATGCCAAGGGACTGAAAAGCATTCTACCTACTTGAAGGTAGTTATTTATGCTCAAAAGTCAGACTACGTAAAAGCTCCTCTCAACAGAACGCTCTTGTAGTTTCACAGCCACGTCTTTGACTGATAATACAGGTGCATTTAATATTTTTGGCGTTTCTTCAGAGAATTGAACGTATTGAACGTAATCAACAATAAAAGAAATTGAAACAAAGACATAGAAAGAATTACCTTGTTCCCAACTCTGTAGGTTATCTTTTCTTCAAAATGATGATCCGGGATCATGCTTGTTTCTGCTGGCATAGCCTTTCTGTCAGCTTCCATGTGAACCTGATGAAAGAGCAGAGCTTCAACTGCCTTGGAAGGATAGATAAGAACCACAATTTCTTTTCCACAAGCTTTAAAATTCAGTCAGTGGAGTTTTTATTTCAAACACGAAGGTTAACAAGTTCTCCCCAGAACCAAAAAAAGAACATTATTAACTTCTCTAGTTGCATACAACAACTGAAATTAAAGAGAAGCCAGATGTATATCAAAAATATTATTGGAATTTTCTTGAGTTGTACCTTCTCTCTTATCATAGCTATAAGCCCATCATTCCATTCTTCACCTTCTAAACAAACCTCTGCAACAAAGACAAAACAACAGAATCTAGACATTTGGGGAGCTTACACAAATTGGAAAAAGAAAAGAGCAATTAGACAAAAACAGAGAAAATGGTAGCAAACAGGTAAGGTTAGAATGAAAGATGCGATAAATGCAAAAGTGTATCAGATACCTTGTGTCTGTGATGCCCTAGCAGCATCAAATTCTCTCTGCAAGCGCTCATATATCGTCTTGTCAGAATCCCTATCAGTCAAAAAAAATACAAGCCGGTTGAGTCTCCCCAATGTGCATGAACATATGTGGTTCCAGTTACACGCTTCGTAAAACTATCTCAAACTGCTAAGAAAACCGAAAACAGAGCCATCCGTACCTAGTAAGACGCTCTGCCAATTCCCCGTGCCTCTTGAGCACACTGGCAACTGTTTTTTTTTAAAACAAAACCGTCAGTTCTTGCAAGTGTACAGAGACCACGCATCGAAAGCAAATACCAAACCCGAAACAAAAGGCAGGAAATACAATACATCTAGCCCGTGTAGTCTCCAGCCGGTTATCTTCCTCTTGCGCGAAATTCTGCCACCACCAAAACACACCATTAGTCCATTACCTTAATCAGCAGCAACAACAACAACAACAACAACAACATCAACATCAACATCAACAACAAAGACAGAACTGAAGAGCAGATAATAAAAACAAAAAAACTCCTCCTCCTCCTCCTCCTCGGCCGGACATATATCCGTCTAAACATGGATTCCTTCCTCTTCGGCGGCACCGACATAAGAATAAAACGGCGCGAAAATTTGAAGAAAAGTACAAACAAATTGTAGAAATTGGAAGGAAAAAAAAAGGAACAGTTAATTAAAACGAGAGCTACTTGAATAGAAAAGAAATCGCTCGACTTACACTTCTCCGTGGCCGCTTCTTGAAGAAGTCTTCCCCGTCGTCGCTTTGCATTTCTATCTCTTCTTTTAATTTGGATGGGGTGGTATATTAGTAATTATCCCGAAACTGGACAAGGCTTCGGTGCTGTTGTCCCCTCTCTGTTACCCTTACCACTACACCAGAGCGAGGGTGAGGAACAGAGGAAGGGTTTTTTCTTTTTCTTTTTCTTTTTCTTTTTCTTTTTTAAGTTCAAGTAAATCCAGAAGAAGTGGAACGAACTACCTTTGTCATTGTGCGTGGGCTTCATTTGCAAGCGAAAGAAGATGCGAGCGATGGGCCGCATGACTTTTGGGCTGGATGGCCCACAAGGTCAAATTGTATGATCCAGCCCAGCCCACACAATACATAAATTTCGGGAGGTTTTATTGCCGGAAGCCCGGAACTCCAAAGACTTTTAAGTTTTAAATCTCTTTTTTTTATGGGATTTCAAAACTGTCGATGAGATTGGAACCCAATGTCGCATTTAGGAGAGCACTGTCGCATCGGAATCTGATTTTGAAGCGTGGAAGTCGATTGTGACCAAATTGTAACTCAAATCAACCAGGAACCTTTCAATGAGGTCTTCAGAAGATTATCGAGATGGATTCTTCAAGAGGAAAAGGGAGGAAATAGAGAAGAAGATAAGATTGGACAGATTCAATTAACACTTAATTGATGTTCACATTCATAATTAGAGTACAATTACATAGGATACTTATAACTGAAAACAAATAACTGACTCATAACCAACTGGAAAGTGAAACTACCCACGATTACATGTCTAATTGAAATACAAGGACTTAATTGACACAAATTAACATTACAATGCAAAATACGAAAACCACAGGGACTAAACTAAAGTTTCTACGCGTAACTTCCTTTCCAACAGAAATGCAACACGTGTCCCACTACATCTCTCTCTTCCCGTAATCGTCCAACGGCTTTTAACAGCCACAACGGCTAGTAGCCGTTATCTACAACCCCTACGAACATCTCTTCTTCGATAATCACCAGCTCTGCCACGTTTGCTCCGTCGTTTGCCGTCGTGTCTTGGTTAGGGAAATCTTCCATATTACATTCCTCCCCGCTTAAGTTCCTTGCCCACAAGGAACTGCTAGGAAAACACACCTTAATATCCTTATAAAATTCCCAAGATGCATCACTAACCGGGAATCTAATCAATTTAATGAGGACTTGCCCTTCAGCACAATTCTGATATTTGACCAAGCATCTGTCTAAAATCATCCTAGGCTCTTTATCTAGAAAGTAATGAGAAGGAACATTTAAACGTGGTGAAGTAACATCTCCCATGAACAGCTTCAATTGAGAGACGTGAAATATAGGATGAATGTTGCTGGAAGCTGGTAAATCGAGAGTATAAGCAACTGCACCTTTTTTGTCAATGATTCGATAGGGACCAAAATAGCGTGGAGTAACTTGTTGTTGGCCCTTCTCTTAAGACAGTATTGTCGATATGGTTATAACTTTAAAAGGACAAAATCACCAACCTGGAAAACTCGATCAGATCGCTTTTGTCTACTTGTTGCTTCATTCGATGCTATACTCTTTCAAGATAGAATTTTAGAAGCTTCAAATTCTCCTCTCTAGCTGACAAGAAACAATTAACAACTTCTAGTGGAGAATCACCAGCAAAATATGGAAGGTGAAGAGGAGGAGCTTGCCCATACAGAGCTTTAAAAGGGAAGACTCCTGCTGAAGTATAGAAGTTGTTGTTGTACCAAAACTCAATGAGAGCAATCCAATTACTCTAGTCATTTGGCTTGTCATGTGTCAAATACGTCTCCAAGCACTTGTTAACTATTTCTGTTTGCCCATCAGTTTGTGGATGGTAGGAAGTGGACATTCAAAGATCAACATTCTGGAAATTTAAACAATTATTGCCAAAAAGAGCTAAGAAAAATAGGATCTCTATCACTGATAATAATTTTTAGCAACTCGTGTAGTTTGTAGATGTTATCAAGGAAAGCACGAACCACAATAGCTGCAGTAAATAGGTGCTAAAGAAAGATGAAATGGTTGTATTTACTTAACCTATCCACCACAACTAATATAGTGGTGTAACCACAGGATGGAGGAAGACCTTCAATGAAGTCAAGAGAAACATATTGCCACATTGCTTCTGGAATTGGAATGGGTTGCAATAGCCCTGGTGAAGCAGCATTATCATATTTGCATTGCTAACAGGTGAGGCAAGCTCGTACAAAATATCTGACATCCTTCTCCAATCCTTTCTAGACAGAACACTTTGCATCCTCTTATATGTAGCTTATACTCCTGAGTGGCCACCAGATGAAGATTCGTGATAAACATCAAGCAATCTCTTATATACTTGCAGATCGGGTCCAATCATAGGTCTCCTTTTTTGAAATAATTTCTCTCCTTGTAGTGCAAACATCCTCTTTGGATCTTCTTGATTCTGCAGAAAAGAAATTCACTCTTGTATCCGAGGATCTTTTTCATAGCTAGCAATAATAGCATCCATAAATTTATCAACACTGTAAGTGCAAAGTGCAATAAACTTAGGATTTTCTAGCAAATCATCAATGTTAACTTTGCAAGAGAAATAGTCACCACTAAGAATGCAAGAGAGAGCATCTGTTGCTGTATCTTCAGACCCTTTCTTGCAGAGAATTTCAAAGTCATAACTTATAAGTTTTGTCAACCAAGAACATTGACTTGTAGTGGTTAATTTCTGAGTTAAGAGGTACTTTAAACTCTTGTGATCTGTCTTGATGAAGAATGGTTTACAAGCTAAATAGTGATGCCACTTTGTTATTGCCATGACTACACCCTTAAGTTCTTTCTCATAAATTGAATATGCCAGAAATTTAGGGCTCGTTGCCTTGCTGAAATAAGCAATATGATGTTGATTCTGTATAAGAATAGCTCCAACACCACCCTTGGAAGCATCTGTATCAACCACGAAAGGTTGAGAAAAGTCAGGTAAAGCAAGGACTGGTGCACTCACCATGGCCATCTTCAATTGATCAAAAGCTCCATCTGCACAGCTGTCCAAGAAAAAGAATCCTTCTTCAAAAGATTTGTCAATGGTTTGCTAATCAAGCCATAATTATGCACCAATCTTCGATAATAACAACAAAGGTCAAGAAATCCTCTTAATTGCTTTAATATGCGTGAAACTGGATACTCTTGCATTGCTTTAATCTTTTGCGGATCAGTTGCTATACCACCAAGTGATATAATGTGACCCAAATACTTAACTTGAGTTGCTCCAAACACATATTTACTTCTTTTAGCAAAGAGTTGACTCTTTCATAAGGCTTGTAAAGCTAACTCAACATGCTGAAGATGAGCAGAGAAGGTTGAGTTATAGATAAGTATATCATCGAAAAACACGAGTATAAACTTCCTTAGATAAGGTCTGAATACATCATTCATTACTCCTTGGAATGTGGCATGAGTATTTGATAATCTAAATGGCATCATAAGGAACTCATATAAACCGTCATGAATTTGAAAAGCTATCTTATATATATCAGCAGAGTCCATTCTAAGATCAATCTTTGTAAACCATATTGCACCTCCAAGTTCATCTAAGAGCCTTCAATAATTGGAATTGGATACTTATCCTTAATGGTAATCTCATTCAAAGCTCTATAATCAACATAAAATCGCTAAGTTCTATCTTTTTTCTTAACTAACACAACTGAAGAAGCAAAACTGTTGTGGATGTGTCAAATGACACCGGATTGCAGCATCTCTTTAACCATTTGCTCTACTATATCTTTTTGCACATTTGAATGTCGATAAGCACGTAAATTAATAGGGTTGCTACCTTCTTGTAGTGGAATTTTATGAACTTGACTTCAAACTGGAGGCAAGCCTGTTGGTTCTTCAAACATGTTTGGAAACCAAGATAGCAATTCATCCATCTGGTTTTGTTTGAGCTCTACAACTTGCATATCTTCAAATTCTGCATCTGTTTCCTCTTCTTCCACCAGGTTTGGAACAAAATTTGATCAAAGTCAACCTGTAGAATTCAACCTCTTCATTCTTCTCTAAAGTCAACAGTTTTGCAATTTGCTTAGAAGTATTCTCTCTCAAAGAACTTCTTTTAGTGCCATACAGCTCGACCTTATGACCATCCACGTAAAATTCCATCTACAATTTTTGGAAATCCCACTGAATTTTGCCTAAAGTTTCTAACCACTGAACTCCAAGAACCATGTCGTAGCTTCCTAACTTGAGAAGCATGATGTCATTTTTAAATTTTGTACCCTATATAGACCAAGTAAAATCCCTGCAGATCTGATCACATTGGACATCTCCTCCATCAGCAATCCTAACTTTCATCATCTTGTAATCTTCCACTACATAACTAAGTCTTTGTGCTACATCATTGTTCAAAAAATTATGGGTACTCCCTGAGTTAATCAATATAAACAAAGATTGACCATAAGCTTGACCCGATACTTTCATGGTTATATAGCTTTGAGGGGTCCTGTCTAATAAAGCATGCATGGATATGATTGCTTTTGATGCTTCTAACTCCTCATCATAGGGAATTGAATCTTTTTTGTTCTGTAGATCAACATCTTCACCTTCATCTTTGGATCCTTCCACCATGAAAGTTTTACCTTTATTAACACACTTATGTCGAGGCACATATTTCTCATCACACCAGAAACACAACCCTTTTGCTCTTTTTTTAATTTCTTTCAATTTAACTCTATCAAATGGTCTGCTCCTCTAATTCAGATTAGCAGTGTTGCCTTGATTGGTTCCCATTCTGACAGTAGAGGAAGTAGGAGTTAGTAGCAGTAGCTTTGCATTAAATGGAATATGGGTCAATTCTCTCGACTTCTTTAAAGTGAAGTTTTGTTTGTTTTCTTCCAATTGAGCCAACTGGAAAGCTTGCTCTAATGATGAAGGGAAAAATATTTCAATCACCATTGAAATCTCAAGTTTCAGTCCTTGTAGAAAGATAGGAAGCGCTTGATCCTTTGCAAGATCCAAGAGTGCCAACCTATCATCAAATTCACTTTGATATTCTTGCACACTATCTGTTTGCTTACAAATGAGTAATAACTTCATAGGACTGACATACATATTACTAGTAAATCTCTTCTCAACTATGGGTTTGAATTATTTCCAAGTGAGCAGCAATGCTTGATCATTTCTTTTGATATAATTACGGTACCACTTCAATGCCTTACCTTCCAGATGAATGTGCACTACCTTCATCTTCCATTGGTTCTCAATTTTCTCAACCTCGAAGAAGTGCTCGCACTTGGTTTTCCAATTGCCAACTTCAGTTCGATCAAATTTAGGAAATTTGAGTTTCAGATGCCATCCAAATTGTCCTGGAACAAATTTTGATCTTGGAAAATACGATTCTCCAATCATATCTCATCTTGCCCTCGCATAAGAAGACTATGTACTTTCATCTTTACTTTGATCCTCAGGCTTCTCCATTTGTTTTGCTAAATTTTGATTCTGTACTGTTAACCCAGCCATTGAAGCTTCCAAGCCCTCACACTTGTCTTTCATTTCCATTCTGACTTGGCTTATCTCCTATCGTAATTCTAAATTTAGTTCTTTGATTAATTCAGCAACTTCGTTAAGTTTCATGATTACTAATCTCCAACTAGATCCGCTCTGATACCAAATGAAGCGTGGAAGTCGATTGTGACCAAATTGTAACTCAAATTAACCAGGAACCTTTCAATAGAGGTCCTTATAAGATTATCGAGATGGATTCTTCAAGAGGAAAAGGGAGGAAGTAGAGAAGAAGATAAGATTGGATAGATTCAATTAACACTTAATTGATGTTCATATCTATAATTAGAGTATGATTACATAGGATACTTATAACTGAAAATAAATAACTGACTAATAACCAACTAGAAAGTGAAACTACCCATGATTACATGTTTAATTGAAATACATGGACTTAATTGACACAAATTAACATTACAATACAAAATACGAAAACTACAGGGATTAAACTGAAGTTTTTATGCATAACTTCCTTCCCGCTAGAAATGCGATACGTGCCCTACTACATCTCTCTCTTCTCGTAACCATCCAATGGCTTTTAATAGCCATAACGGCTAGTAGCCATTATCTGCAACCCCCACGAACATCTCTTCTTCTTCTTCGATAATCACTAGCTCTACCGCATTTGCTATCTGCCACTGTGTCTTGGTAAGGGAAATCTTCCACATTACAGATTTGAACCCACTCTAACCTCTATCAGATTTCTCGGAGATTTGAAGTTTGGAAAGTAGGATTTGCGAGGTTGTTGACTGGAGATCTGACATCTTCATGAAGAAGAATAAGAAGTCAGGAAGATAAATTCAACCTTGTCGTCTCTCAAGTTCTCGATGTTCTTGTATCTATTTGTTTGATTTCTCTTACTATAATTTTTATGTTTATTTTTCTCAATAATTTCCTCCTTTTTCATCTTGTTTTATTTTTGGTTTTGGTTCCATATGTAATGTGATGAAGAAAAAGTTCAGTAGCCTAGAGAAGAGAAGAAAAAATATATATTTTTTGATTATTTTTTTAGTGAGGATATTTTCATCCATCAATGTCCATTTTCAATAGAGTTTTTTTTATACCTTGCATCCAAGAACATGAAAATTTTATTAATCTAAAAATAGAAAGAAAAGTAAAGGTTTAGAAATAACAATATTTTTACTGGGTATTTCATTAAGGATAAGGATTTAAGAATAATTTATTCTTAATTTTATCTTGTTATGTTGTTTATGTCTAATATGAATATTGTTTAACATCTCTTGCCATATTCGAATCCATTAGTGATTTCTATCCGGTCACTCTTACAAATGGTGATAGATAAGGTAGAGTATATCGATAGGACAATATTTTACATCTTAATTTGAACATTTGGACTCATGCTTTACCCAACTTTTAATATTAGATTTATACTCTTACTTTCAGGATCTACAAAATTTTGTACTCTCTAATCTTTGAATTAAATGCAAGATATTTTTTAACATAAATTTTAATTTTATATATAAAAATTAAAAGAATAATAACAAATATATAAAGATTTATCATACTTGATCTAATATATCAATAAATCAATTAATCAATTAGAAGGATCAATTTCATAATAAGAATTTCATTAATTTATATGTAAAAATAATAATAATGAAGTTTAATTAGACTTTCATTAGGATCTAGTCACGATATGGTTGAAATAGGGTAAAAAAGTAAAAATATGGCAAAAATTCATAAGAATATCTTAAATTAAAATTTATCTTTAAATATATGCATATACCTATACTCTACTCTAAATCTAGTCACAATTAACAAAATTTTAATTTATGAAAAAAAGATATAATTCAAATCGCAAAATATGAATATTTTTATTATCCATATTGACCCTACCAATTTCTAAAAATTTCATAATCTATCTCCTAATCAAGATTTTAAAAAATGACCCAGAGGTCGACTCGGAAATTGGTCCGTCCTCCGGGTAGACCAGTCTGACTGGACCAGAATTTTTTTCTTTCTATTTTTTGTATTTTTTTGAAATATATATGTATATAAGTAAATAATTTATGTAATAAACTAATAATAACACAATAGATTAAAAAATAACTTATAAACATACCAATTTTTATAAAATATACCAAATAAAGTATCCATACTAACGAATAATTTCGAATCGAAGATAAAAATATTAAAAAATAAATATTTTCTAGTCGAACCGTTCAGTCCAACCGGAATTTAGGTGGTTCGCAAGGTGCCAAGGTAGGCATTTTTTTGAATAAAACGGAACAGTATTGGAGGCGATTCGTGATCCGATCGGTCGGACTGTGTTTTTTAAAACCCTACACCTAATTTGATATCTCTCTATTCATCGATATGATTGTTGTACACCATTGTTGGTCGTTGAGTAAACGTTGCAATTTTAAAATTATGAGGGTGTTTGTCAATTGTTATCGAAGTCTCCCGCATCTATTTTTTTTGTAGTTTAGGAATTTATTTTTATGTTCAGCTTTATTAATTATATTAAAGATTTTATGCATAATTATAGATCATGATTATATAATCAAAATCATAATTTAATTAATGAAATATTTTTTTACTTAGTTGTTGAATTATTGTTTGTACAAGATGATAACATAATTTGTTATCGATCAATTTTTGTCTACTGTATATCAAATTCAAAAAAAGAAATCACGAATTTTATGACAAATTATTTATACATACACGTTTTATGACAAGCAGATTATTTTGTGTGTCTATGTGTCAAACTTACTTTTTCCCATGATATGATTAAGGCCACCATGATCATACATGGGTGTCAAACCTACACTACTCTAAAAAATTTGTCTTCGATATAACTTGATTTTTAATATAGGCTTTGTGCCACTTTCCAAAAAAAAAACCTACACTATTGTAAAACCTACACTGTGTAAAAAATGCCTCTTGAACATTGATAATGTCTTGAAGCGTTATTACTGTGAAAATTGTGCACGCACGGTAAAACCTTTTTAAATTAGACCAGAGTCACTTAAATTTGGTTCCATCTCCGGAATGCACTAATCTATTTATACGTGATTTATTAGGCGAAAGTTTGCAGTGCTACCAAGTATGGAGACGTACTCAGTTAACTAAGTTAACTTCATTTTAGTTTATATAGTACAACTTAAGTAGTAATATTGAGTCTTATTACAAGAATATTTAAAATTGATCCGAGTCATTTTTTATTTTATGGAGTTTGAATCCAAGGGTGTGACGAAATGAAGTATAAATTGGCCGAATTATGGTCCTCGTCATTTGTATCAACTGGCACAAAAAAAACCAGACACACTTGAAACGACATATCCATGCAATAAACATATTTGAGTTGAACCTGTGTGAACAAAACATGAAGAAAATGAACAGTAACAGAGTGGAAGAAGAAGAAGACCCTAAAGGAACTAGGAAGAACAAAACGATAAAATAAAATTAAAAATTGAATGAAAAATACAGAGAGTTTGTTGTTAAGAGAGAGGAACCAAACCCAGCGATCGTTCGTAGGAAGCTAATAAAAACAATAGAACGCCGAAGCAGAAGAGCAAACGCGCTTTAAAAAGGGCCAAAACGGGCAAGAGTGCCTTAAACGACGCCGGAGCGCCCACAATAATATAAACACCCGAAAAATAAAAAAAAACCAGAAAAAGGAATAAAACAAGCAGTAGAGAAAAGTGAAGAAGAAGAAGAAGAAGAAGAAGAAGAAGAAGGAGGAGGAGGAGGTTCGCGAGGCCGAAATTAAAGAGACCCAAATTCCTCGTGTTGGTGGTGGTTTTTTCCATTTTTGGGAACAATTGAAGTTCTTCTTCGGGAGAAGGTCAGAGCTCAATTAAATCCATTGAGCTTACTTCTTTGGTATTTAATTTCCAACCCTTTTGGTTTCCCGCTCTTGGGTTGGCTCTCGTGAGCAATTTGGGCTTCTGGGTTGGTGTCAAGTTCGCGCCTTTGTCGGGACTGGGACTGATCCGGAATTTTAAAGTTTCGAGCTTTACTTTGAAGTTTTTAAGTATTAGCGGAGGAATTTGGAAGTTGGGTTTTGTGGGTTCAATTTGAAGTTAGGGTTTTTTGGTTTGCTGGGTGTTGGTGATTTCAGTCTGATGAGTTTGATCTCTAGGGTTTTTGAATATGGGATTTGGGTTGACATTGTGTTGTTCATGGTGTAGTAAATTTCGGGTTGTTTCGAAGCAGAAGTAGATGCTTCCCTCTTGTAAAGGGCTGTTCGAGAGTTGATCTCTCGTCGAATGGCGTGTTGATGTGTGAAGTTGGTTGTTTAGAAGCTGGGATAGTAAATACCCAAGTGTAAAGAACAAATAAAAGGAGTTTTTTGGTGGTGGTATTTGGTTTAGAACTTGTTGGATGTTGTATGAATCGGTTTAGTTAGAGAGATGCAACCCCGGCAGCAGAGCGCCAGAATTGATTTGGTTGAATTGAAGTCCCATATAGTGAAGAAGGTAGGTGCCGAGAGGTCCAAGAAGTATTTCTACAACTTGCAGAAGTTTTTGAGCCTGAAGCTGAGTAAGAGTGAGCTTGACAAGTCATGTTTCCGCTTGCTTGGAAGGGAGAACCTTCCCCTTCACAATCAACTTATTCGGTCGATGCTGAAGAATTCGTGCCTGGCCAAAGCTCCGCCGCCTGCTCAGGAAGGGGGTCCCGCCAAATCTGCAATTCAAAAGATTCCCCTCGGTAGGGTGGTTGGCCAGGAGCAAAGTGGCTTTGCTGTCCCGTCTCAGAATCATAACATTCCTATTTGGTCAAATGGGGTTTTGCCCCCATCTCCAAAAAGAGGAAGGTCTGTGACCCGTGATCGGAAGCTCAGAGATCGACCGAGTCCTCTAGGGCCAATTGGTAAAGTCGAATGTTATCAACCTCCTGGCGCTGATGACAGCAGCTGCAAGCTTATCATAGAAAATGGGGAATCGACACCCTATGATTATCAGAGGCCAGGGAATTCCCTTCAAGCAGTTGCTGAGCAACCTGAGAATGATAAGGACGGGTTCCTTCGGCAGTCACTTCAATTGCATGGGATATGTAACAAAGATCAAGGAGCTTTGGCAGAAAACGAAGATGTGGAGCAATCTGAGCACTTGGTCTTCCATAGAGGTTCTTTGGTTGCTCCACTTGGTATTCCATTCTGTTCAGCCAGTGCAGGTGGGGCCCAAAGGGCTCCGCCAGTGGCCGGTGTTGGGAATCTCTCCAGCTGTCATGACAGTGGTGGTCTGTCTGATACTGAAACGCTCAGGAAACGAATGGAACAGATTGCAGCTGCACAAGGCCTTGGAGGTGTTTCCTTGGAATGTGCAAACACGCTCAACAACATGTTAGATCTGCACTTGAAGAGGTTGATTAGGTCTTGTGCTGACTTGGTGGGAACAAGGTCTTCACAGGATCTAAGAAGGCAACACATCTACAAGCTGCAGACTCAGGGAAAGGTTACAAATGGCATGTGGCCTAATAATCACCTGCATGTCCAACCTGGTGGCGACCCATTGGAAGTCATCCAAGAAAGAAGGCCACCTTGTTCGATATCTGTGCTAGACTTTAAAGTTGCAATGGAGCTAAATCCACGGCAACTTGGCGAAGATTGGCAACTGTTGCTGGAGAGGATATGTATGAGCACATTTGAGGATTGAGATCTTCATGAAAGTTAAATCGTCAAATCATTGTGGTTAGTTTTGATCCCGTCCTGGTTCTAAAGCAGCAATCATTTGAGCCCGTCCTGTTGACCAGGCGGCGCCTTTTTGAATGAAGCTCAGCCCTCTACATGATGGAAGCAACCAAATGCCTGTGCTCTTCTGCTGCATCTCAGAATGGATCAAGACATTATTTAATGCAACCGAAGTTGAGCAACTTTCGAAAATGGGTTGCCCGTAGCCTGTTGCTCTGTTGTAAGATATGATTGCTGTTGGCCCATGTCTCCCACCATCGTCGCATCAGATCTCAAGTCCTTTTTTTTTTGTAATTTACAGCCAACAGAGGGGAACTTAGACAGTTTTGCAGGGATACTCTTGTACTAGCTTGGTTAAAAGGTAAAATAGCTGATGTAAGAGCTGTAGTGTTGCTCTGTGTATTTTTCTAAATCTGAGAGAATTGATTCTAGTTCTAATATCAATAACAAACCTCTGTCCGTTGACTTTTGTACTGAAAAATTAGAATCCGATTCTTTTGCTTACTACTGACACATGCTAATCATTCCCATAAAATTGGAGCAAGGCTTGTGCTGTCATTATCTTTTGTTTACTTGGGACTTAGTCGAAGTGGTACTTGACCAACGTGCCGACTTTTTTTGAACAAGTAGAATCGTATTCATTCAAAAGCAACACGAGTTAACTTCTTAGATTCGCTTCTTTTGTCTTTTATTCAAGAGATAGGCACAAGTACTATGCATGCACGGAATCATGCAGATTGTGCAGCTTCAGACCCCAAGTTCACATCTTTCTGAGTTTGGAGACGCAAACATTGCACTTAATTCGTGACGACAAGCAGTTAAAAGTCCAACATGTCTTGTACAGTTGTACTTGCTCTGTCGGGTATTCGTTGGTAGTAGTTCAGCCGAGCAAGGACATATAACAGAATCAAGTTTCTACATTTGGAAGTGATTCTTAGCTTTACGCTGACACCCTTTATGGGACTTTTAACTGGTGGATTATGAGTACCAACACTTTCGGACATCCGAATCAAGATGCAATCCAAAATTGGACAATTTTTTGTCTATATAATCCATATTCGACCAGAGAGGTTGTTGAGGACAAAAAGTGACATGGGGAACCGAGTTTTTTGGTCCTTCCTAGAAGCTGTTGCAAGAACCAGTGAAAACTGAAACACACTTTGCGGTAAAATGACAAGATTCATCATTCAGCCGATAGATCAGCGGCAATTGCAAATCTTTCTTTATGAAGAAAACAAAGTCTATTTTTGCCTAAAACTCAAAATTTCAGTCAACTCACCTAATTTTATTTATAAAAAAAAAACTGCTTGAACTGGTTCCGAAAACAGCCTAGTACAGGTACTTGTTGGTGGAATCACATGGACACAAAAGGACCTTATTCAAAGAGGAGGCAAAAAAAGCAATGAAACAAGTAGACAATTCCATTAGGAGTTCCTTCTTATATGCAAAATACGGTTCTTATTACCAAAGTAGCAGCTTCTTGCTTTATTATTCTGTGTATAAGCTGTAAGAACAAAAATGGTATTTACAGAAGAATAAAATGGTATAGGAACCAAAAAAGAAAAAGATGAGCAGAAGGAAGGAAAGAAATAAAGTAGGAGACCAACTGTTTTTTTTACAAAATGAAGTTGGTTTACTGCTACTAAATCTGATCTGACTATGTGGCTGGCTGCAGTGGCGAAGAGGATTTCGCAGCGGACGCCTTGCAAATCGGACACCAGTTTTTCAGACCGAGCCATTGCTGAACACAAACAACGTGATATTGATGATCACATGGTAAACGCCCCACCTCATCTCCATCAGCATACTCTTCCTGGCAAAACAGCAAAAACAAGACAATGAGGTGTCGAGATACAGCATGAATAAGATGGTTATTTTGGTCACAGGTTATACCGCACCTGTTAAATTTAGCCCTTTCGTTAGGCATAATCATCCAAGAAAAATTTGATAAACATGATTTGCCAGTCATTCAACAACCATCACAATTCAAGCTTACTAGAATCCTCGATTTAACATGATATGATGTGTTCCATTTGCTGCGCGAAACAGCTAAAAGAATACCTGGCAGATGCTGCATTTTACATCATCCTTATTATCTCTAGCGAGAACAGTTACTTCTTCCTCGAGTCTTGAATGATAAACGCTAGTCTTAAGGCAGTCGGATAGAGCTTCCTCAGAGAGAGCTGTGCTCACAGAGCCCATTCGTTCTTCTAGAGCCAATAGTTCCTGGGAGATACCATTGCAACATCACAAAGATCAATAGCAGATTAGATAAGATGCTAAACATAGTGAATGAATAGCTCGGGACACGAAGAAGCTCAACAGACCTCATATGACATGTTATCAATATCAAGTCTCATTTCTCTATGCTGGTCATAGAAGTTCAGTCCATTCAGAAACAAATTGGTCTCCAGAACAAGTAGTTGCTTCAAGAAACATTTTTAGTCAGAAAATGTGTACAATCTGTGAAACTGGCTGCACAAATTTACCAACCTCATAATTCAGTTCCCCGTCTTGTTCAATCCTCTCAAGGGCCAAGAGTACCTGCAAATCATTCATCAAAGTAAGACCTTGGCATAAACACTTCAAACACAAATTACAGCCAGATCGGCAAACACCCTTATGGTCAAATACCTCTGCAATTCCCTCCATGTTGTATCGTCTAAAACTATCGCGGTTGAGTAGAGCTCTTGCATTGCCCATGTCTACCGGACTAGATGGCCTAGCACCTCGTAAACTTTCATTGCTACTACCAGGCCGGCCAAAGGGACTTGTACGGTGAAAAGAGGGTCCAGCAGAAAGTTGATGAGAACTAGGAGCGGTCAAGTTGGCAGGCGCATCAGTTGGAGAAATTTGCGGACTTGATGCATGAGGGTCATTTCTGGACAAATTGTTTCCACTACCTAGAGCAGCAACACCCCTTTCCCTCGCATAGCTGCTGACTGTTCTCCTCGCCCTAATAGATGGACCAGTGTTGTCCCTTTGCTGAATTCCATTTCCGGCTCGCTTCGAGTCGGCCACAATCCTGCTGGTGCTAGTACTAGTGCTACGCCCTTCTACTGACAATCCACTAATTTTCTTACCTTTGGACAAGGAACTGCTTTCACCCTCAGAAAATCTATTTTTGACCGCATCTTGTCTTCTATTTGAGTCTGAAGATGAAGAGCCTGAGGGGACAACATCAGATGCAGAATTGCACCTTAGGTCTCGCAAATTGTATCTACCAGTAACGCCTGCACGTAACCCTTTATTGCTACTTGATGCATACTGTTTACCTAAACCCAACTTCTGTTGCGGAGTTCCCCGTGTCCGTGCACTTGTACTTGCACCAGAGCTTCCAACTTCTGTTACAGCAAAATTACTTGTCCCAGCATCTGAAGATTCAGGTTGAAGCTCAGGATGATTCTTTCCAGTCAAAGGTAAAGGTTCTGCAACATCAGACTCTCCCAAAGTACTACTTGCTTCAGAGGAATCAGTATCTATTTGCAAAGATCGTTTTTTCAAAGACTCTGGCAAGATACTCCTTCTACTGCTTCCTGTAGAAATTGACTTCGAGGAGCTTCCCACGATTTCCTTTCCACTTGAGGGAGACCGGAATGACAACCTTGAGGATTTAGTCTTCTGCGGGCAGCCAACATGATTAGCTTTAGGCGAATGCACACTGCCATAGCAACCAACCCGATGGCAAAGTCGAGGGTTTCGATCCCTGTTTTTGGATGAATCTTTCAAGATCAGTGAAGATCCCTTCCTAGATGTAAGGAGCCCATTGCCTCCGCTTTTTCCAGAATAGTCATCCATTAGAGAGCATCAAGCCTGCAACACAGGTGGTGACCATTAGCCAAGTTGTCAAGTATTATTGAGTTTCAACCGTAAGATGATGATATAGAATTGCAGTATCTCCGAGCAAAAGGATGGCAATATGAATTATCCTTCAACATGTAATGTTCTGATGTGCTAAAATCTCAAACACAAACCAGAACAAGTCCCTCCGTAGCATACAAAGACAAACCGCAATAATGGAAATATTCAAGCAGACATCTAACACTTCAAGGAACTGAGAAACCAATTGTATGGTTCGCCAGAGATGAGAGAACACTAATTCATCAACTTATTTTTCACTACTCCAACCTCAAACTCCCCCAGCTCATAACGGTCTATCAGAACTAACGGCACAAGCACTCTTTCAAACAGAAAATATCATTTATAGAACACAGGATAAAACAAGAAGATGATGGAATACATCTAGTGAAAGGCACAGGCACGATGATAAACAAGAATTTTAATCCTTAAAGGTTGGTCATCATTCTCCAGAGAACTACACATTTTTCCATATTCGGTAACATAAATCGATCTTAATCCTCGTAGTTTCATTTCAACCATTGAAACACGCTTCCCTTCACCCAAAATTGTTCTTATCCTATCAAACAAGAGATGCAAAAGCTATACCTGAGGAGAAGAAGAAACCTTTCCTCAGTTCAGAAGTTAACAACCCAAGGGGCCGCCAACAAATAACCAAAAGACGGATTTAGAAAGACATATCAAAATAGAAAGTCGAAGACAAAGTAGGGGAACAGATGGAAAAGAAACACATGTGGGATATATCTAAAGTGGAAAATCACACCTACCCAGTTTTAGGAACTTAGAGGACAAAACTGACCAAACCAAAAAAAAAAAAGAGAGGCCAAAAACACAAGGAGGACCCCTCCGCCCCACAAATACCGCTTTTAAAGGAAGCCATGTGAAACATTCTCTATTTCTCCCACACACCAAAAAAAAAAAGGTAAAAAAGCAACCTCAATTTGTTTCCTAAAATTGTTAATACGATTTCCCCGCAATCAAAGGAGCTCCATAAACTGAGAAATTCTCTGTAACCAAACAAAAAAAAAATCCAAAAAAGATGGTACCCAACAGAAAACTCAACGACCCACTAAGCTAAACCGGGTTGGAGACGACAAAAGAATAAAACTTTGTCCATAAAGATGATAACTTTGTAACTTACACACACATAGGAGGAAAACCCAGAAGCTGAATTATTATGATTTGGGGAATAAAGGGAGTTAATTTATAAATATTCCACCTTCTAAATGTGAAACTGTCCAGTTCTTTTTTCCTCCTTCATGCAGAGAGAGAGAGAGAGAGAGAGAGAGAGAGAGAGAGAGATTGATTGATTTTTTTTTTTTTGAGAATGATGAAAACTGGAAAGGCGTGAGATTTTTGGACAGAGAGGTATTTAGACAGGTTTTGCTTTTCTCGACGGAAGAAGAAGATCCGAGGCGGAAGAAAGAGTCTTCTTTTAATTATATATAATAGTTGATTCTTCTTCAGCTTTTTTTAGAATTGCTTTCCAATTAAAGGTATTACCTTTTTCCTGTTTTAATATTTGCCGAACTTTTTATTTCCGAATGTTTTTTTTTAAGCCTTCGGAATGCCGGGGTTCTGTACCGGCCGAGGATTTTATAAATCCTTAACCGGTACCCGGTGCAAAATACTGGGTACTGAACTAGTACCCGAAATTTTGCATCGGGTATACCAATACCCGATATTTTGTACCGGGTTTTGTAATCGGTACAAAATATCGGGTATTGGTATATTCGGTGCAAAATTCCGGGTACTGGTTCAGTACCCGGGAAAAAAAATATTTTTGCCATGCTGGACGCTAGTTTTTAAATTTTTTCAATTGAGTACTAATTTGGTAATTTGCGATGAATAGTAAAAAAAAAATCAACAAGGGGTGAGTCCGGTATAAATAAGTCCGGTATAAATAAAGTTGCCGCCCTTGTTATGTTACTTATGCAATTAGGAAAACTATTACAATAAATTGATAGTGCTTAACGGAGTGATAAATGTAATACAATTTGTGACGTAATTTTTTAATGGGTTATACACTTTACATATAAAAACATATTTCAACCAAATTCTAATTAATTTGAATTGTGATTAGTTAATATGTACCACTAGCCACTTATATTAACCAAAAATCTAATTTGCTTTAAAATGATTTGCCTGGCCGTTGGATCTGTTTCGGGCTGCACCCGAGCACATATCGACCGCTGTTGGCCTGTCGCCTGTTGTCTACTATCAATTAGGTTTTATTATTTTTTCATGAGTTTGTCGATTTTAGTTTCTGGTGGACGGAGAACAGCCGCGCCCATGTCTATGCCCGGCCACGGCCGCCTGGCGCTTTCCCTTTAATTCTATTTGGAACTTTTTGTTTTTTTCCGGTGGCCTATCATTTATAACTGCGCCCACTAGAAACTTGCTCTTTAGTCTTTTCGGATAATACCGCATTTTCACATCTATATAGAATAAATTCATGTAGCACTAATTGTTTTTACTTTAATAATGACTTTACATTAATTATTCTATCGAAGCAAATCCCAAATAACAGAGCTAATCGGGAAACGATGTTGGCGATAACTTTATTTGTAAAATAACTTTATTTTCATACGATATTGACATTATTTTCATACGATATTAATATATATATTTTTTTCGACAATAATTATTCTTTCATACGTTATTGACCCGTGCAATTTTTTTATTTTGATTTCATAATTTTTTTTTAAATTTCACTATGTATTTTAATCCGTATTATTAAAAAGATATCATTTTTACATAATCCAGCCCTGGCGATGACTTGTTCATGGATTTCGGAGAGAGGCTCGATTCTCAACTGCTTAACACGGAAATTAAGGATGCAAAATCTAAAGTCAGTTATTTTACTTAATGCAAATTCAACTCCCTTTTTTTTTACTTAATGCAAAATCATGTTTATAAGTCAATTACCCTTATAAGTAATTTTACAACTCAACAGCAACAGCCAATGCTAATTTATCAAACACTTTTACAAAAATCGAATATCAGCTATCAGCTGATTACTATCAGCCAACAGCCGATCAGCTGACAGCCAACAGCTAACAGCTAAATTTCATCAGCCGAACCAAACAGACCCTAAGCAGGACATAAATTTTTTAAATATCAATAACTTATAATCAACTTTTTGATTACATTATAATATTTTTATTCTTAATTTAAGTATTTGTTAACTCTTAAATTGATTACTTCATATAACTGATTGGGAAGAAAGTGAGTTTGGAACGTGGGATAGATTAGGCAAGTATGCAACGTGCGAATTGGTCCTCCTTGAGAATTCGAGCTCAGTTATCTATTTCGTATATTCTCCACCACGACATTTAACTGGTATCTAACGGATCCACCTTGCCCTATCTTACTTCTATAAAAAAAAAATATGTTAAATTATAGTAAAGTATAGTGAAGATTCAAGTTATACTTAAAACGGTGATTTAACTAACTTATAGTCCACCGAAAAAATTCAGGTGTCAAAATAAAAACGTCATCATCTATTTAGTGACGCACTTTTGAGACAAAAGTGAAGTAGATTATTTTCTCCACCGTTAACCTAATGTGTTAAGCCATTATTGTTCAGATATCACTTTAATACTTCTGACTGTTAATTTCAATTCGAAGTATCGTTGTCTTGTTCCACTTCAACAAAGGATACCCCACAAATTAGGTATCGTGGGGTTAGAAACAACTTGTTAAATCTCAGATAGATTTAACTCTTAAAATTTTAGGAATTTTACAATTCAAAAAAGACAAAAAAATTATATTAATGCAAAATTTGGAGCTGAATAAAATCTATAAAATCGTAACTATGAATTTTAAAATCACAAAATCTACAATTTAAAATCGTGAAATTTTTTATTTTGGTGTTGACCTTCCTAATTAAAGGTTTATTTTGTTAAGAATAATATCAAGTAGTTACTAAATTTTGATATATATATATATAGATTAAATATTTATTAATTTATATAATATAAATTACTATGTAACTTTAATCATAACCCTAATCCTTAGTATATATTAGTGTGTGACTATTGATACAAATCTTGAATATTTTGATAAATTTGAGAAAACTAAGATGATGTTTGAGTTAATGAATTTTATAATTTATTATTAAATTAATAAAATTTATGTTAAATTTATTTTTCTAATATATATTTTTATAATTTGGTCAATGAAATTCCAATTTTTACAACCTTGGTTGTAACTCGCCGAATGGAGGCTGAAAAATGATCGGCTTCTTTGCTTTCGTAGGTACAAACATTCTATAATGAAAAATATAGAGAGAAGCCGAGTGACCATTTGGTCCAGTGGCATTGTTCCTACTCATGTGGGATGAAGTCCAGGGTTCGACTCCTGGCATGAACATTTCTGATGTAATAGAATAGGATTTAGAATATGATCTAAAAAAAAATATAGAGAGAAGAATATTATCAGTGGAAACCAAAATAGAAATTGACGTATACCTGCCAAATGTAACAAAAGGAAGTAGCCGAATTCGCCACCAAGCCCACTAATTCAACAGCTGACTCAAATTGCTCGCCTTAAATGTTTGCTAGCTGATATTAAGATAAGTACGAGTATTGAACAAAAATTATTCAGGATACCATCCGTTAGATAAGAACTTTTGTTATTATTTAAAACTTTATTAAATTCAATTTAGGTCAATTAATTTTGTAGTTATCCAGATACCATCAACTGATTAAAAAGACCTTTACTTTATTAAAGTGGAGAAAGAAAAGATGTGGGGGACGTGTGGACATTACATTATTTGGTTGGTCTAAAGAAAATATGATGTACAGGTTGGCTTAAGCCATTATACAATGCGTTATTTTCTGATGACGATCGATGTAGGGTTATGGGCGAAGCCTTTAATTAAAACCAGCAAACAACAAAACGAATTCTCTAAATTAATGGGGAGGACCATTTTAATTCAACTTTCACGTCGGACGCCTAATCCCTAGGTTGGTTGCTTTTCCCCAAGTGAAGAGGACACGATGTGACCTGTCCTGTGAAATGGTCCATGATTTCGTGTCTTGGTTTCGTTCCTTGATTGGTTAATTAGGCTATAAGAAACTAGGGATTTTAGTTTGAGACTAAGAAACTAAGAACTGGAAAGTGTTTCTAAAAAAAAAAAAGAACTGGAAAGTGTTTTTGAGGAATAAAATTTGTTCTTGACGAGCAAGCATATGGTAGATAAATCATACAAGTTGAATGTCATCGAAATGTCACGTTTATTAACTTCATAGCTCATACGACACAATGAACGTGAAGGACTTCTTAATTTTATATATTGCGGAAACTTATTTACGGTATCATCTAAAATGAACCTTTTAATTTCGTGGTAATGTTTTTATCGTTTCTTAATTATTAATACATATTTACTTACCGGAAAATTTAATTTCATGACCAACGCTTGGTAAAACAATAAATTCTTCGCTATGAAATCAACGTAATTAACGAGGGATTAGTCAATTTGAGAGGGTCACATTCTCCACCATTAAATAAGTTATCGGGACAATTTAAAACATGTATTGAGCCTTAATAAGTAATACGTCTACATCCTTGACTCTATAGCTAAGTGGCCTGCACGTCAACCGGTTCTTTCATCTTCATGAATTTATGTGACGGTTTTAATGAAAGTGATTGACCGCAATTGGAATATATAATATATAAACTCACACAAAAAATCGAATATATAACTCGATATTTTAACCAATTGGATTTGGAAGTAACTCTAATCGCACTGGGATGGTTCTAAACTTCCAAAATGTATACGTTGGGACGGACCGAATATCGATCATCCTGTTCTTATTTTCTTCTTCTCTTTTGTAGTTACAACTGACATGAGTAGGCCAATGATGCGTCCAAATATGGATCTAAATTACGTGTAAGAGTACACGATCGCAACAAGTAATAAAGTGATAAGTAAGTTTGTCTCCATAGGGAATATTGAATTCGTTCGTTAAGTACCGGATTATGAATTCTCAATTCTAATCTAAGCAAATGAATTGGAGCGATTGGTGATTCTAATTCTATAAATTGTTATACGAACTTAGGGTCGTCAATCCTACTTTCGAATAACAATCAAATCTAAAGCAAGTCGGATTTAGGGTCGTCAATCCTATTTCCCAATATAAACTAAAGCAAGAGTGAATAATAAACTATCAATGATTATATTTATGTGCTAAAGACTAAGGTCGTCAAGCTCAATCTCAAACACACATACAAAATCTCAAGCACTAAATTGAATGAAAAGACAATGGATGATAAGTATGGAAATACCTTGGCAATTGAGAATCTTGAATGTTGAATACAATCTTTGCAAAGTAAAGAAAACTAAACTCTAAAATGATCGTAGGATATGGTCTATCATTTCCAAGACCTCAGCCGATTAGCTCTATGTCTAACCTCCTTCTCCTAGATGATTTTACAATGAAGCTCACACAACCTATTTATAGCCTACAAAAAGCAATTCTACAACTTGATCTTCATGTATGGAAATGAGTTGTTAAATGGTGGATGCAAGTTGTCTTCATGCTGGAAATGAGTTGTCATGAGTTGGCGACGGCTAAATTGGTTATCCTCTATCAACAAAAATGGCTGCAAGTTGATTGAATTAAGGTTGCAAGTTGATAACTTTCGGTTTGTAGCTTTTCTTGACTTCTGCAGCAAATGTAGCGATCGCTACAACCTACAGCGATCGCTACAAGAGTGATTTTTGGGGCTATAGCGATCGCTATAAAACATAGCAATTGCTATAAAAAATTTAGAGCTCACCCCTAGCGATCACTAGGATCTATAGCGGCCGATGTTGCAGATTTTCTCCCGTTGGAATCACTCAATTCGGAGTTCGTATGAGAAAGTTATGCCTTTTTTAGTAAATGTCGACGGATTAAGCCTAAACTTGTCCGCTACACTTCTTGTTGCTCATCTCCGTTCTGCTTGATCTCTATCTCGATTATCCAATTCTCCTCATTCACTCCAACACCTACAAAAACACATAAAACTTGGCAAGTATCCTTTTCTTGACTAAACACAAAAATATAAACAATACTAAATTAAACATAACTAAATCAACTCAAAACATGACTAAACAACATGCTAAACACGACCAAAAACATGTACGTTTACACGTGCATCACACCCCCATACTTACTTCCTTGCTTGTCCTCAAGCAAGTGCATCAGAAAAACCAAATGAATGGTGCCCTTAATATTCAAACCTTTGACATAAGATCAACCCAAAGTCATATAATTCACACACTTGAGTATCATGAACACGAAATCCATAGACAACCTACCCTAAATCATTTAATTAAGTCTTTGTACCAAGTATTCTAAACTAGAGAGTTAACCACTCGCAGGATTGGATTAATTTTAATCTCACATATATATAGTAGTCAACTATCCTACTCTCGTGTGCACATCCGAGGTCTAAAAATGCTATATATCATACCATAACACACTCGAAACAAAGTAGATCATGTCATTTGAGGGACTTTTTCTTGGGTTGTAATGGGGCTTATGGTAGAGGTGAGGATATATATATATAGGTAGTGGCTAAATCACCCAATCCGAGAAGCTATACAAAATTTTTCTAACTCTCGTCTATTCTACGCTTCTCACTCTATGTCTAAAAGCTCATCCCGATGTAAACCAAATCCTAAAGACCAACTTGTCGACTTGCTTACTTGGTTCCTTGTGTCTTTCTTGACTTTCCAAACTTTCCCTTGATTTTCACTTTTATACTTTTCCATCTTTCCACTTTCACTTTTCTTTTCATTTTTTTTTCAATTTCTTTTTTTCTTTTTCTTTCCCTTTTTTCTAAGCACAAGGTTACTCTTTTTTTTTTGCAAGTCAAGCTTTGTCATTTTCTGGTCTTATCTACCTGTAACCCTCATATGATAAAGCACCCCCAAGCTATACTACTATATGTACCCTTACACAATTTTCCCAAAAAATGTAATCCTAAAGCTTCCTCGGACGGATAGTCAAAGGTAGGAAGATGATTGAATAAAGGTTATATAGTGGCTTACTTATAGTATTTCAATAAATAGGCTCAAGCTCAACATGGTATGCAACGGATAAGATTGGGTTTTTGGCTCTAAGGCTCTAGGCTTAACACAAAATGGCCCTCGATACTTTCTACCTTATTAAGTTGTGTTAGGTAATCATTTAACACTCTCATTGCTCAAAATATGCACACACCTCATGAATAAAATGAGAATGATTTGTCCTCGCCATCGGCTCAAGAATCTCACAAGGTCACTCGTTAATTCTTTAGTCTATCCTACTAGATACAACGACTAGCCTAAACAATCGAGGGTACAATTACTATTTATTCATGATTCATCCTACTCAAGGTTGTTTCATGCATGATATGTAGTTTTTCCTATGACAAAAAGTTCAAAATTTAAGGGATTTTTCATCATATGCATAAGACTCAAACACTTTAATCAAAAACACATGTCACACGCCAAACAGACTCAATCACAAGCGTATAACCAATGAAAATGTAATGACAACATCACACATCAAACACACATAAAAAACATAAGATATAAACACAAAACATCATAAGTCACACATAATAAATTCAATTCCCCCACACTTAGTAGACACATTGTCCTCAATGTGTGGAGAGCACATGCAAACAACAAATATGACAAATTAGAAACATAAAAACAAAAACAAAGAGAAGAAAAAGGATAAAGAGTGGTCATTAGCACAGAGGTGGTGGCGAGGGAAGGTAATCGGAGAGTGTTGAGGGTGACATCTAAAATCCATGAATTGCTTGTACCGCTACCTAAAAAATAGAAAATCTTTTTTTTCGAGGGTGACACTATAAACATTCCCCTAGAAATCCACAAACTCAGGGAAACTCAGATTGACGCTAAATATATAATTAAAAGTGTAAAAAATGAGAGGATAATTTAGTTCTAAGTTAACGTCGTTAGCTTGACGGTTGCATTTGATCATCGAGGTCTTGGGTCATCAAGTTTTGCCCATGATCCTTGCAGGTCGATATGAGTAACTAGGTTTACCTGCAAGTACGCATTAGTCTCCTTGGATTTTTCATTGGTGTCATCATTGCGCATTCGGACTCTCGGTAGTTTTTCCTCCTGCTCGTGAGTAAAAGATGTAGACATAATATTAGGTAGTTCATTTTCTCTACTCAAGTAAGCATACCTCAAGTGACCTGATGGTGTTTTATGCTCCAAATCTAGTGGTTCAGTGCATTGCACCTAGGATGCTTGTTCTTTAATATCTGGTCCCTCCACATCCATTTTAATTTCATGTACTTCTATTGGTTGACTTTCGACATGATCCTCTTTATGATGCTTGGCCACCAGCTCATCTTTGACATTGGTTCTATAACAGTCATCTTTTATGGTAGGGCACTTGGCTGCCTCGAATACGTTGAAAATTACCTTATCATCACAGGCCTTGAACCGCAACTCTCCCTTCTCAACATCGATACTTACTTTTGTAGTGGCTAAAAATGGACGCCCAAAAAGGATAGGCATGTCTTGATCTTCTTCCATCTCTATAATAATGAAGTCCACTGGAAAGATCAGAGTATCAACTTTTACGAGCACATTCTCGATCATTCCTATTGGCATAGCCATTGATCTGTCTGCAAGCTAAAGTACTACCGATATCGGCTGTATGTCTCCCAACCCAAGCTTGCGAAATATGGAGAATGGCATGAGATTGATGCTGGAGCCAAGGTTTATAAGTGCCTTCTTGAAGGTCTGATCTCTTATAGTGCACGGGATGGTGAAACTTCCTAGATCTTTTATCTTCTGAGGCAACTCTTGGCTCAAAACAGCACTACAATCTCTTGTTAGCGGAATGACTTCAAAGTCATCAATGCTCTTCTTCTTAGAAATGAACTTCCTTATCCACTTTCGGTAAGTAGGCATCTGCTCGAAGGCATCAAGGAGCAGAATAGTGATGTAGAGGTTTTTGAACAACTCTAAGAACTTCTGGTAGCTCAGGTACGATGCTTGATTGTTTACCCTTTGAGGAAAAGGCGGTGGAGGATATTTCCTCTCTAGTGCAGACTTCATTAGTTCCACTGTAGAATTGTCTTGCTTTGCTTCTACCGATGTCCCCTGAAGCTCTTCTTCTTTTTCGCTTACCGGTTTTGCTGGCAACTTTCTTGTTGGAGTTAAGGTATTCTTTCCCAAGTCTATTCCACTCCTTGTAGTGATGGCCTTGCAATGCTCCTGTTTGGTAGGCGGGGCTTTGGTATTGCTTGGAAGAGTGCCTGGTGGTCTTACGTTGAGCTGTGTTACTAGCTGGCTAATTTGCACCTCTAAATTCCGAATTGTTGCCTCATGACTAAGTACTTGCTTATACAACTCGTCTTTACTCTGTCGATCTTGCTGAGGCGGTACTTGATGCTACCACCTTTGCTGATATAGAGGAAATTGTTGAGGTGAAGGACCTTGTGCATTTCCTTCTACAAAAGATGGTCTTGGATGTTGAAGTACCTGTTGACCTGTATTATTCTTCCACAAAAAATTGGGATGGTTTCTCCAACCAGGGTTATAAGTGTTGGAATATGGATCATTATTCTAGTTGGTATTTCCCACAAAATTAACAGGTTAAGCAATGAAAGAGCAAGTATTCGTACCATGTGGTTCAGTGCAAATTTCACAGACCTGAGAAAATGATGATGCTTGTGATGCCATCAAACTTTGGAACATCTACGTAAGTGCTGCTACTTGTGCCTTCAGAGCAGCAACTTTGCCACTGTCTTGCACACTAGCCACTTTTCTCCTTTCGGTTCGATCTCCCCACTCATGGTTGTTGGTGGCCATGGCCTCGATGATTTGGAAACCATCAGCTTCTTCTTTCTCTGTCAGATTACCTCCAGTAGCAGCATCCAAGTTAACTCAGATTTACGGCTCACATCCATTATAGAATGTTTAGATAAGCATCCAATCCAGCATTTGGTGATGTGGACAGTCGCGGAGTAATCCCTTAAATCGATGCCAAGCCTCATGGAGAGATTCGCCACCCTGCTGTTTAAAGTGAGAAATTTTATTACGGAGTTGAGTGGTCTTACCTGGAGGATAATACTTTGCCAGAAACTTGTCGGCTAGCTCCTCCCACGTGGTGAAAGTTTTGGCAGAAAATGAATCTACCCACTCTCGAGCATCATCCTTCATGCTATATTTGAACAATCAAAGTTTAATGGCATATGGTGAGACACCATTATACTTGACCATCGAACAATGGTCTTCGAACCTTTGGATATGCTTGGCGGGGTTTTCAAAAGGGTAACCTCTAAATTGGTCTTGTTGAATCACATTGAGAAGATTACTCTTTATTTCAAAATTGTTGGCCTCAACTGTTGGATAGGCTATGCTCGATCTGAGATCGACAAGGCTTGGATGCGATTTGTTCCTCATGGCCCCAGGTGTGTTAACTATCTGTTGATCAACCATCACCCTCCTGAGCTGGTTCCTCCTTTGATGAAAAGTGTGTTCAATCTCAGGATCGTACTCTTGGAGAGGTTGGTTGTCTCGATGGGTAACAGGCATACACTTCCTGCACTATTACTACCCTTAACAAACAAGATCAAGCGTAGTGATAAACAAGTATTGTACAAAGCTTAGTCTCAAAATCTTGAACACTATATCCAATATTAACAATAACAAATTCAGATCATTTCCCGGCAACGGCGCCAAAAACTTGATGCATCCTACTTTCTAATAACAATCCTACTTAGGGTCGTCAATCCTACTTTCTAATAACAATCAAATCTAAAGCAAGTCGGATTTAGGGTCGTCAATCCTATTTCCTAATATAAACTAAATCAAGAGTGAATAATAAACTATCAATGATTATATTTATGTGCTAAAGACTAAGGTCGTCAAGCTCAGTCTCAAACACACATACAAAATCTCAAGCACATAATTGAATGAAAAGACAATGGATGATAAGTATGGAAATACCTTGGCAATTGAGAATCTTGAATGTTGAATACAATCTTTGCAAAGTATAGAAAACTAGACTCTAAAATGATCGTAGGATATGGTCTATCATTTCCAAGACCTCAGCCGATTAGCTCTATGTCTAACCTCCTTCTCCTAGATGATTTTACAATGAAGCTCACACAACCTATTTAAGCAATTCTACAACTTGATCTCAAGTATGGAAATGAGTTGTTAAATGGTGGATGCAAGTTGTCTTCATGCTGGAAATGAGTTGTCATGAGTTGGCGACGGCTAAATTGGTTGTCCTCCATCAACAAAAATGGCTACAAGTTGATTGAATTAAGGTTGCAAGTTGATAACTTTCGGTTCGCAGCTTTTCTTGACTTCTGTAGCAAATATAGCGATCGCTACAACCTACAGCGATCACTACAAGAGTGATTTTTGGGGCTGTAGCGATCGCTATAAAACATAGCGATCGCTATGAAAAATTCGGAGCTCGCCCCTAACGATTGCTAGGATCTGTAACAACCGCTGTTGCGGATTTTCTCTTGTTGGAATCACTCAATTCGGAGTTCGTATGAGAAAGTTATGCCTTTTTTAGTAAATGTCGATGGATTAAGCCTAAACTTGTCCGCTACACTTCTTGTTGCTCATTTTCGTTCTGCTTGATCTCTATCTCGATTATCCAATTCTCCTCATTCACTCCAACACCTACAAAAATACATAAAATTTGGCAAGTATCCGTTTCTCGATTAAACACAAAAACACAAACAATACTAAATTAAACATAACTAAATCGACTCAAAACATGACTAAACAACATGCTAAACACGACCAAAAATATGTACATTTACACGTACATCAGCCAACTTGGATAAATGGAATAAAGAAGTCCCTTATATAGAGTAATCATTTTTTGTGTTTTAAGAGATCATTTAATTGTCAATTTGTTGGATTTGACCAATAATTATCGATTAATTATATTCGAATCCTAATTTAATTAAACAACTAATTGAATTAAACAATACTTACTTGTTGAAGCGAGTAAGCTCACAGCCTCAGATCGCGTACGATGAGTAGCATGTCGTATTTCGATCACAACGGATGGATCAAAAACTTAATTTCCACGACTGGCCACCTTAATTGCAAATCTTATAACAAATATCAGTACTAAATTGAGTTTGTTATTCTGAGAAGAAATTTAGGTGGCAAAGTTACATTTTGGTCACCCGAAGATCCCTATTTATATGGAGAAGCCTGCCAACATCAGTAGTTGGGTGGCTGCCATGCAAGCTTGCACGCGCCATATGGTACCCACGTGTTGGCATATATGAAATGCTGACATCACTTTTTTTTGCATGGACTGGTCAATGCAATGGGTTCGGGCCCAGATTTGCATAATAATGAATGCAATCTGGGCCCAAAGCTCAACAATCTATCACTCATTCATTATTGATCACACTTAACAATGTACATATATTAATTTAAAAGATTTCGTGCGACCAGCATATGTATGTATGTTTAGCCAAATTCAGAAGCCCAAACATATAGGCTATATGAATAATAGCATCTCGACATCTCACATGTAACCAGGACTCATATCACATTCATTATTCCACAATGATTTCAAATAATTTTATTAGTGTTCATTATTGTACTTTTCAATACAATTGGTGCACCTGAACAACGAACATTAAAATGTGATGGATAGAGTTCCTTTTCCCCTAACTATGTTGTTTTCACAATGACATAGTCTATTTTTCTAGTCAGTCCTGCTAGGTCGAATCGCTATGTCATAACTTTATCATGAACTTTCCAAGCTAACAGTACTAAATCATACTTCCAGAATATGTTTAGGATCTTAAGGGCAAAGATTTGGAACCACAATTCATGAAACGCGGTCTCACACTAGGAATTGTGAAATCAATAAATATTTTATCTCATCCAGTGGTCGAATAGCACACGAGGTACTTATTCTTGTGTTATGGTGTAGATTTCATTATGTAGGAACTCATGTCATTTAATACCATACTAGAGTATAGCCACAGCTTAATTCTAGGATTTAAGATAGAAGGTATGATAAGTTCTACTTAATTCTTATCATATGGATTATAGAAGATTCAAATACAATAACTCTTTACTGCATCCCATAACTAATCTTGCTCTCTAGCAAGATCACATTCTATTATAGGACATTTGTACATCTAAATGTCCAACAGCTACCTTATCTCATTTAGAATTCAACACATTTGACTCCCACTGAGGTAAATATCCTTGTGAGTGGGCTACTTTTCTGTCTGGCATATTCTGTAAGATTTTCATATTGCCAAAAACAAAACTTCTATATTTATAAATAAAATTGTTGTAAACCTAATAACTTTATATGTTTTTCAAACACTTCTAGAGATGACGCTTTGGTTATAGGGTATGCAACCATATCTTGTATAGATATGTGTCTCATACACAATTCTCTATGTTTTACTAAACTTCTAACAAAATAAAATTTAATATCTATATATTTAACTCTGCTATGGAAACACGGATTCATAGCATAAGCTATAGCTACTTCGTTGTCTCAGAATAAACTCACAAGTTCTACAGAGTTAATCAGGGACATGTGATTCAAGTATCTCTTTAGCCATACCGCTTCTTGTACAGCATGAGCTAAAACTACATATTCAGTTTCTATTATTAAGAGGGATATGCAAGTCTATTTCTTGCACTCCATAAAATGGCAACCTCTCCCAATAGGAAAACGAAGCCAGATGTAGATTTTCTCTTATCCACATCACCACCCCAATCAACGTCAGTGTATCCTTTCAGCTTTAGGTCTCTACTTTTATAGCATAATGAATAGTCTGTAGTTGCATTTAAATATTGCAAAATTCTCTTGACAGTTTTTCAGAGAGCAATATCGAGATCGGATTGATATCTACTTACAATGCCAACAGCATAGCCGATATCAGGTCTTGTACACAATATTACATATCTTAGGCATCCAACCGTATTGGCAAAGAGAATCTTTTCTATATTCCCTATTTGTTCAGTTATTTTTTGGCATAAGTCTTTACTTAAATTATGACCTTTCACTAATAGAACATACTTTAGATTACTATGATTACAATTGAAATATTATACTACTTTGTTAATATACGTCTCTTATGAAAGAGACACAACTTTTTTGAATGATTTCTCAAAATCTTAACTCTGAGTATGTAATCAGCTTCACCCATGTCTTTCATTTCAAAGTTGGAAGAAAACAAATCTTTGATTTTTACAAGTAGATGTCATTTGAGGCTAAGAGTATGTCATTAACATACAAAGTGATTATGACAAATTTCTTACCTGATCACTTAACATACACATAGTGATCTTTGTCTATCATAATAAAATCATTTACCATTATAATATTATGAAAATGAATATACCACTGTCTAAATAATTGCTTAGGGCCATAAATTGATCTATTCAATTTGCAAACTTTTTGTTTGTAACCTTTTTGGATGTATCCCTCAGGCTAAATCATGTAGATTTTTTCCATCCGATTCTCCATAGAGAAAAGTAGTCTTAATATCTATCTGGTGTAATTCTAGATTCATGTTGGTGACCATAATCAGAATGACCCTATGGACGTGAATCTAACAACAGGAGAAAAAGTCTCTCCATAGTTTATTCCTGTCTATTGCTTAAATCCTTATACAACCAGATGTGCCTTGTACCTTTGGACACTGCCATATGCATTCCACTTGACCTTGAGAATTCACTTATTTCCAATAGCCTTACATCCTTTAAGTAGATCAACCAGATTCCAAACCTGATTTCTGGTCATGAATCCTCCATTGTTTTTATCCACTCAGCCTTTTGTGGAGATGATAGAGCTCCAACAACATTTCTGGGCTCATCTTCATCCTAAAGTATGGTTACTAGAATTTTACCCAGATCACCAATATTTTTTAGTAGTATGAAGGAAGTATTAGCCTCACCTTCGATAACAAATCGTCGGTAGGGTATACTTGTTCTACCAAACCTATAAAATTTTCGATTTTGATAAACATCTCTTATATATTCATCGTATCCAAGAATTGTACTAATATTAGGCATTAATTTACTCCTATTAAAATAGGAAATTGTATGCCTATGAGGACTTAGATGAGTTTCTTCCAGACCTTGTTAAGATGGAAAGTCATAACTTTCTATACCAATTCTCTCACTTGGAAGAATAGGTCTAGAAGGCTTTCTCTTAACAATTTTATAGAGATTGAGGTTATCACTAACCTTTTTCAGTCTAGAAAATTCATTCTTCAAAAAAATAACATTACGTGACTCAATTTTATTATTTATCCATTATCCAGTTCACCAATGAACATGTATCCTTTAGATACCTTAGGATACCTTATAAAGATATTTTTTTTACCTCTCAGTCCTAATTTATCAAAAGTACTTTAGGTAGAATATACATAGGATGCACAGCCCCATAGCTTAAATAGGATAAATCGGGCTTCCAATTTGTCCATATTTTATAAGGGGTGGTAATAACAGACTTAGATGGTACATGGTTAAGAATATATGCGACAGTTAGGAGCGCATCTCCATAATAAGATATTGACAAATTTGCCTCTACCATTATAGATCTAACCATGTTAAGAAGGGTTCTATTCCTTCTTTCAACTACCCCATCCTATTGAGATTTGTAGGAATGGACAACTGATGTACAATTTATTTTTCAACATATAATGCTTTAAAATTATCTAAAAGATATTCACAGCCACGATCAATTTGTAAAGCCTTAATCTTTCTATCATTTTGATTCTCAATAAAATTTATGTATATTATAAAGTAATTTAATGCTTCTGACTTGTGAGAAATCATATATATCAGACTATATCTTGAATAGTCATCAATAAATATGATGAAATATTATGCACTATGTCTTGCCCTCACATTCATTGGGCCTTATATGTGTGAATGGACTAATTGTAATGGAAATTTGACTCTAGTTCTAGTACTGAATAGTTTTCTAGTACTCTTTCCTTCTAGACAAGAAATGCATCTAGGCAAGATAAACTTTTCTATTTTACCTAGAAGTTCAGTCTTAGCTAGATGGTTTTAAGCGATCTTGGCTCACATGGCCTAGTCTAGAATGCCATAGTTTAATATCATCTATTGACGAATCTGAACTTGTGACTAAAGAAAAACTATCAGTAGGTTCAATATCTAAGATGATAAAACCTTCCAATTTATAACCACAGCCATAAAAGACATTATCTAAGTATAGTTTAATAACATTGTTTATCAACAATAACGAAAAACCCCAAAAACATTAAGGCAATTATATAGATCAGGTTTCTTTGAATGTTAGGAGAAAATAACACATCATCTAGAAGGAGAGCACACCCACCACTAAGGTGCAATCTACAAGTGCCCAACTATTTCACATCTACAGACGAGTTGTTACCAATAAATACGATTGTCGCTCTAGTCGACAATCGCCAAAAATCTGTAAACGAATCTTGATCTCTAGCTACATGATCGATTGCTCATGAATCTATCACCCACGTAGAATACGATTCAGTAAAAAAGTTACAAGAAGATACATGAATCTCATACTCATTAGAGTTTAGATATACCTGCTTAGGCATCTTATAATTTCTTGCAAAATGTCCCTTCTTTTGTAAATTATAATATTTAACCTTTGAAATATTAAATATAGTTTTTTTACCCAAAACTATCTACCTTAACCTCTAGCTTATCTGCCTTTGGAAGGTTAGAACCCTTACTCTCTCCTTTTTCTGTCTTCTTTTTATTTCCCTTGGAGCTATTCGAACTAATAAAATGTGCTTGAGGGTATGATTTTATAGCTAAAAGATGATCTTCTTCTAAATGTTACTAGGTTGGAATAAGTAAGGTTCATTTTTATCTATTCCTAGCTCGCAGGCAAGGAACGGATAATAGCTTGAATTATTTACTCATTGCTAAGAACATGACCAGCCTCAGCCAGATCTTTGATCATGTTTGACATCATCCTCAAGTGTTTTCTCATTAAAACTTTGGGATGCTTCTTAAAGGTGTCAAACCTTATTGTCAAAGCACGAAGCTTTGACACAGAAAATTTTCCGAACTTAACTTTGAGGGCATCCTACAGTTTTTTCGCATTATCACAAACACGAAACTGTTGGGTGATGTCATCCATCATGGAACTCAATAATATGTTGTGCAGAACAATATATGCTTCAGAATCTCGCCTATGTTGTGCAGTAGATCCTTGTTCTAGTTCTTGCATAATCATATGTATATGCTCAAGAACCTCCTATTCCTCAAGCATAGATTAGATTTTCATGCTCCAGTTATCATAATTTTCACTATTGAGTTTCAACTCATAGTTCAATTCAACTATGATAGTCCTAGAAGCAACTGACATCTCTATAGAAAATTTGAAATATAAGGACACATTAAAAATTTTGATTTAGTAATATGAATCAGTTTACTAAAATATTTCAACTTCAATGACACATAATTTTTTATTTATCTCAAAATCAAAGTGAGTCGCTAGCGTACTTCTAATTACCATTCAAGATTTAATCTCTAACCAAGGTCATTCATAGTTCATACATAGTAAACTCAAGTGGGATGTGATAAACAAACATTTTTATTTATTCACATAAGGCATTTTTATACAGGTCTAAGTTAGTACATACAAAAGTACAACACACTTAGAAAAGTACACAACTTATTGTACAAAAATTTTATTCCCTTAAAACAACACATGAAAAAAGGGAAAACAGAAGTAGCCAAATTTTATCACTTATTCCATCGTGAATGAATGTCCAGGTGAATCGATTTCATATTTTTCATCCATTTTGGGATCCTCCTCCTCAAGTGATTTTGGAGGAATAGATCTCGAGCACTCATCAGGACTATTCAAGTCCAATATAGGAGTTGGAATAGACTCTACGACCCAAACAAATAGGGCAGTGGGAAATTCATATACGTATGGATGTGATAAAAAATAGTTTAAATCTAAACTGCTTCTTAGTTCCAAAGTAGTTGGTGCATGAATTTCTCTCATGAGTCCTCTGGTCTCTAGGTGCTATAGGAGCATTGCAACAGCTGATTTGTGTGAGTATACAATTGGATTTGACAAACAGGATAAGCTACCACCATTGTCCAATGTAACCAGTAAGTCACGAAACATGGTGATCCCATCCTCACCAAAATTATACCCTCCAAGCCACACTATGTCCTGCATCTCCTTATGGATCGACATAATATGATTCGCTATCACAGATGTGTCTTCATTAAGCATACGAGGTAGTAGGCTTCTTTACAACAGACTCCTTCTCAGGACCTTTATGTTTAATTTGGGCTCTCTCCAATTAGGCATCGTATCTAGCAACAAATGCAAGATAATTTTTTAGTTTGATTTCATATCCCCCAAAAATAATATTAAAAATATAATTTTCAAATCTTCGATGTACTAGCTTGTGATAAAATGGCTATTTCTTATAATTTTTGGAATTTATTCTAAAAATTACATAGATTATTTAAAATAATTTATTTCAAAAAATCTATTAAACGATTTTGAGTCAAATTTTAGAATCTAATTGAATAAAAGGAATTCATCTAATTAAAAAACAAAATTTCTTCCAAATTGGACTTAATTTAGACTCTAAAGTCAAATTAAATCGAAACTAGGACTTAATTGAAGAAAAAACTAATCCATAAGGACCAATTTATAATTTGATTAAAACTTAAGGGATTTATTCAAAAAAATCAACCAGGGTATTTAAAGATTTTGCAAAAAATTACGAAATTCCAAAATTAGCCCTCGCACAAAAATTCCTTCTCCTTCTCCATTTTCTATCTCCACGACCGAAAACCCCACTGTGCCACCATCAATGATCGCGGGCAAATGGTGATGAGTCGTCTAACACCACCAATCGGGATCGACTTGTCGTGACTTTACGATCATGGCCGGTACACTCACGATAATCATCATGTTCCGATATGGCTTCATGGAGGTCTTCTCCCTCCGTCAGAATCCAAAACTTTTGAAGCTTCATTCTTCCTATTCCGATAACGGCAATGCAAGTATCAATATCGACGTGTTCGAGACATCGAAGGGAGTCGTTTGGAGTTGGTCGTCGGCGTGGATAATGCTAGATTTGGTTAAAATTGGATGAGTTTGAATCGAATGAAATTGTCTCGATTAGGGTTGGGATTTTAAATTTGGGATTGAAAAATTACACGTTAGTCCCAAATATTTTGCGACAATTATAATTAAACACAACTAGAGTATTTAATTTTGATTTGGTACATAATTGACAAAACAAATTGTAATAAAGTACAAAATTAATCTAATTTATAATTAAATCACAATTAACCCGATTTTTAAATGAAATATTTTGAATTAAAACATCAAGTATTAAAACATGGTACAAACTATGCTTTGATACTAATTGTTAGATTTATCTCGTAATTATTGATTAATTATGTTTGAATTCTAGTTTAATTAAATGACTAATTGCGTTAATTAAATGGTACTTACTTGTTGAAGCAAGTATGCTCATAGGCTTGGATTGCGTACGGTGAGTAGTAGGTCGAGTTTTGATCACAACAGATGGATTGATAACTTAATTTCCATGAGTGGCCTTAATTGCAAATCTAAAATAAATATCAGTATTAAACTGAAATTTGTTATTCTGAGAGGAAATTTAGATGGAAAAGTTATATTTTGATCACCCGAAGATCCCTATTTATAGGGAGCCGCCAGCCGACATCAAGAGCTGGGTGGTTGCCATGCAGGCTTGCACGCACCACGTGGTGCCACGTGGCACACATGTGTCAGCCTGTATGGAATGATGATGTCACCTTTTTTGCATGGGTCGGTCCATTGACTAGTCCGTTGACCTGGGCCCAATGAGCGCGGGCCTAGATTTGCACAATAATGAATGCAATCTGGGCTCAAAGCCCAACACAACTAATTATTTATTTATTCATAGAATTTGTACATGATTTTTCAATTACTTCAAATTTGTTACTACTCGAAAAGATGCGTATAAAAACTAGCAAACTTTTGTACAACATTTTATTATTAGATGCATAGAAAACTAGTGGGACGCAACCCATAAAAAAATAGCTTGGATGCATACATTTCGTTGCTAAATAACGATCATATTTCTATGTCAACTTTGTATCAATAATTTAATTATAAAAAATTGATTAATAAAGATGATCGTCATTCCGTTGATACCAAAGAGCAGAAATTAGTTGTTTTTGCTTTGAAATGGTCAAAAAAAAGGGCAATACCTCCAAAAATGGCTGGCTATTGATTGAAGATCGATCCGTTATTGATTCGGTTTCCATTTCATGGCTCCCATTATCACCAACCACATCCAACCTTGCCCCTTTTCATTATTTTAGCCCACCGAAATATGTGCTCCCTCTAAATAGAAATCCCAAAATAATATATCCATCTCTCTCTCTCTACCAATTTAATTCCTTCATATAATTGTCCTTCCATTTTTTTTGTTCCCCGTAGTTTTACTCCTCCCATGAATTGGCTTTTCCTCAAGGTACGCCACGCTACAATCTTATCCTTCTCTCTGTCTATGCAAGTATTCTTTTGCTTGACCTTGAATTTTTTTTTGGTTTTTTCTTCCTTTAATTGGCTTATATCTGTGTGCTCGCTCGTTCGATTGTGATAGGTTCGAGTAGAGTCGAGGGTTTTCTTAGACAAAGGATGTCGTAACGCAATTATTATTACAATTTTACAAGGCTAGCTTTTGTTGTTTGTTTTACAAGCAATTATCTCGGTGAATGAATGTGCTGCTACCCATGTTTCTCGCTTTGGTACCGGATCCTTGAACTTGGCTAGTTTCATTTGGAAAATTGTCGCAAAGGGCATGATTCAACAATGCATCTGTTGGTCAACTAGTAATACAGGAAATAAACAAAGCAATGATCAAGGAGAAATTATTCTTCATAGGCAATCACACATTTTGTGAATTCTTAGGGGGCAAAAACAAGTATTGCAATTCGAATTCTTTGATCACATTTCAGTAAATTTCATGCATTCTAATTTATTTTGGTCGAAACTATTTGATATTGGAACACTTATAAAATAATTAATTTAAATTCAAATCGAATTGATAATCATGTGTTATTTTATATCTCTAGGGGGCAAAAATATGAATTATGATACAAAACTTTATTGAGAAAAAGCATTGCAATTCAGCAATATTTTGTACCTAGTAACCTAGAGGTTCCAACTTATGGCAATCATTGTCGGTGGTATTAATATTCAGTTATCACGTTAAACTCGAACCCGAATCAGTTAGAAACTAACTAAATATTAACATATATGTATGGATACAATGTAGTTCGGACCAAAAACAAGATGTTGTCAAGTACTTATGAGGTGGTCAGTGGTCTTTTTCAACGTACTGACCAAACTAACAACTAGAGGTGCAAGGCTGGCGAAAAATAAAAGTTGTACCGAAGGGGACCAGCACAAAGATAGGGACTACTTTGGATTAGAGGCCACGATTGTTTCTTTGCGAAGCTCTCACTCTTTAGTTTGTACTTGATGCGTTGGCCAAATACCCTGCAGGTTCTTGCTAGTCAGTAACTTGGAGCTTGGAGAAACACATGGCGACAAGGGCCAAGGATGCTACTGTGAAGAAGGA